>JAJJMA010306460.1:0-17041 GCA_023529015.1 Papaver nudicaule | reverse complement strand
GCCCTTAGGATGGTGCCACGTGTCCCTCAGATTTCTGGTACCTACAGTTTGCTCCTTTTCTTTTTAACTTCCCACAGGGCAAGTTAGGAAGAAAATTTTTGTCGAAGGGTGCCATCACACACGTGCTCCAGCCTAGACTCCAGGATTTGGACACGTCGCCAAATAACTGACTAACTGGAAGCGCCGGTTGAGTAACCCACCTTTTCAGAGGATAGATATAAAAAGTAGTCCTAGGTATTTTCAAAACCTTTATTTCCTTTTTATTCTCTTTCCTCAGAGATTTTCTCTGTAGTAAATCTTTGCTCCACTGTTCATCGTCTTCTCCGCCTTACTTTTACTGTAAAAAGCTTGGTTTTCCGACGGCAATGGCGCCAAAAAGGTTAGTCCTGTTCATTTGTGATTTTTGGTGTTTTCTTCTATTTCAAAGAAATTCCCAATTTCTTCACTGTTATGGACAGTTGTTCCAAGGAAAGGCCTGATTTTCAGTTTTTCTTTTGGTTTGCTGTTGTTTTTGTTTCAGAACTTCTGCTTCCTCTGAGAGGGATGAAGATCCGAATTGTCCGAGGACTCTCCGTAGAAAGTACTATCTGGACTCCAAGTTCCAGATCTCATGGGCTACGCCTCAGAGGAGCGAAGGTGTCATTACTCCAGAACTCTTGAGGGAGAGCAATCTGAGTAGGACCCGAGTCATTGTCACCAAGGCTCAACTTGATTCTGGTCTCCGTATTCCTCCATGGAGTCCCAAAGATTCCTTTGTGTATCGTGCTCTGGCCTCTGGAGTGGACACTCCCAGAGGTCTGTTCCAGTTAAACAATACAACTTGCAGGATCCTTGCTGAGTGTGCTTCCAGAGCTCGGGGGAGGATTTTCTTTCAGTCTGAGAAAGCTTCCTTCGACCCTGAGGATGCTAAATTCTACACTGTGGAGAATTTTAAGCGCAATTATCGGGTGACTCAGGCTAGGAGGGATAGTCCTTTTGAGGGTTTTGGAGTGAGTATCCAGAGGAAGAGTGCGGATGAGAGGAGAAATGCTCCTTTGCTTCTGGGGGATGTAGATCCTCCAGGCGGCAGCGAGACTTCTCACAAGATTTCCTCCGCAAGTCCCACGATCCAAGCTGGCATGTTGGACCTTTGCTGATTGAGGGTCCATTCGTTTTTGGGTTTGATGTAAGTGGGAATCCTGTTCTGGAGACTCCTAGATCTCTAGAGGATCTCCCTTCTTATCTCCCATGGGTGAATGTTTGGACCAATGTTGGTGGCTCTAGAAAGCGTAAGGGAGGAGAAGTTTCAGAGGTAAAAAATATTTGCCTTAGCTTTCTGAGTATGTGTCCTATACTTGCCCCTATTTTTTGACTCTGAGAGTTCTTCTCGCAGCCTGCTAAGCAAATTGGGAAGAAGGTCGCTGTCTCCTCCGAAAAGGGGAGGACTGTAGCTTCCAAGCCTCCTGCTGCTGCTCGGAGATTGATGGTAGACTATGGAGATGATGGCCCAGAGTCCGTAGACGTGCCTTTCCATGAAACCTTCCAGTCCCAACAGGATGATGATATGGTCGTTGTCCAACCAACCCAACCCTCCAAGGGTAAGTCTTCTCAAGTCGCAGATTTGAGTGCTCAGACTTCCAAGGATGATGCTGTGCTAGTTCAGCATAAGGATGGGTCTTCTAAGAAAGAAAGTACTTTGGTGATTCCCCCCGGTAGTTCTCTGGTTGTTTCCGGGACTGCTTCCACTGTTGTAGCCACTCTTCTTGCTCCTGACTTTCAGAGTAAAAGTGTTGAGGAGCAAGCTAAGGCTGTTGCTCCAGAGAACCTTCCCTTACTGGTAAATGAGATTCATCTTCCTTACTCTTTCTTAGGTTTTGTCGTTTATTTTCTGATTCTGGGATCCTTTCAGGTCCAGAATGCATTTGCAGCTTTTTCAGCTAGCTCTGAGGTATCCGTCCGAGCTCTGGGTGGTCAACTTAAAGACTCTCAGAAAAAGGTCTCTGAGCTTCAGAGAAGTCTGAACCTTCAGAAAGGTAACTTTCCTTAATGTCTTTCAGTTAGTTTTGTATGCTTTTTCTGGGACCTAAAATAGTCCTTTTCCCTTAGTCGAATTTGATCAAGCTAAGGTCCAGTGGGAGAGGGATCGTAGTGACTACCAGAATGGACTCACTCTTAGGGATAGTCAGATCCATTCCTTGGAGACTGATTTGCATAAGATGGCGAATACCCATGAGGATAAAATCCAAAGTATGTTTGCCAATCTCTCAGAGGAGCACTCTAAAACTGTAGAAGGTCTTCATAGACAGCTTAGAGAATCTCAGTCCCAGATTGAATGTTTAGAGTCTGCTAAACGAGGTCTGAAAGACCAAGTTAGGACTTTTATGCGGTGGCAAAAGGATCATCAACCTATGCTCAATCAGATCGAGGATTATAAGGATGCATCTGAGCGTGCGGCTGATGAGTTACAGGCTTCACATGAGCTTGTTAGAAGGTTGCGTGATGCCATGGCAAAGCATGCTGATGCTTGCCCCATGGATACTCATGCCTTAACTCTTCTAGAAAAGAAGTATAGTGAGCTTGACTCTGCTAGGTTGGACACTGAGCAGACTCTGAGGGCTATCATCTCTGACTCGGAAGGTAGATTAGAGTAGGCCTCAGACTTTTCAATTGTCTTAGTGTTTTTCCTGTTTTCTCATGTTTGCTTTGCTCATTTTTCAGGGAAAGCTAGAGAGCTTGAGGAGTTGAAATTGCAGTTTGATACTCTCAAGACTGAAAAAGAGACTCTGGAGGCCAGGGTTATAGGCTTTGAAGAGGAGCTGAAAGAGCAGGAGGACAATCTTTGTGAGCAATATTCTAAGGAAGCTTCTGATGCAGCTAAGTCCTTGAATAAGAAATGGAAAGCCAAGTATGATGCTCTTCTCCTCTCCATTCAGGCTCAGAAGACCCCTGAGGCTTCTCCTAAATTCATGGCTGCTTTGCAAGAGACTGTGGCTCCTTCCAGAGATTCTGAGGTGGCTGCTTCCAGAACTGCTCCAATCTCGGAGGCTGATGAGCCTGAGGGTGTACCGACCTCTGAGGTCGAGGAAAGCTTGGATCTCGGAGAGCAGGATGGAGAGGCACAGCCAGAAGTTGAGGAGCCAGAGAACGAGTGCCCTCAGAATCAAGATGCTGATACTGAAGTGCGAGGGCCATCTCCCTCCAACCTTGCAGAAGATTGACTATCTTTCTCCTTCCTTTGTCTTGAACTGACTTTACTTGTGTTAGTATGCATTTTGGTTGTCCTTGATTAACAACAAATACTTTGATTTTTTGTCTGGGCGCTCCCAAGTTTGGGGGGCAAAACACTTTGGACCCTTATTGCTGTGAATGTATGGGTGTTTGTTTTGCCACTTTCGTGCCTTTAGAGTTAGACAATGTTTTTCCTTAGACCACGTTGTCTTAGGTTATGTCTTTTTCAACACTCCATCCCTTAGAGGCTCAACAGTTTGTAAAGTCTTACCAAAAAAGATTTCCTTTCATCATGAAGAAGATTCCATGTTTGTTGAAGGACTCAGTGGCCACTAAGTCAGACAATGGTCATAACTGTACTACCTTGACCATGATGACGAAATTTTCTCTAAGGTGAATTTTGGGGGTTCATTCATTCTGGGATGTTTCGTGAGGGGAGCCATCCCTCAGCCTGCATCTCCAAAATGGCATCCTAAAGTGTTATTAGGGCATCTGAGTTATATGGGTAAGGTGTCTGTCCATAGACTAAGGCAATGGGTAACATTGGGGGAGTGTGCACCTCCCTCGTACCTGAAATACCCTTTCGGGGTCTTTGCCCCTGCATGTGCAGAGACGAATGCCTATTCGTTAGATCTGGGCGTGGGTTGTATGGCTAGTACTTCGAAAATTCAAGGTAAGAGACATTCTTGTAATTTTCTGAGGGCTTCGAAAATATAAAAGGAAAGAGACTCTTCTAATTTTCTGAGGATTTCGAAGATATAGAAGGAAAGAGACTCTTCTAATCTTCTGAGGGTTTCAAAATATAGAAGGAAAGAGACTCTTCTAAATTTCTGAGGGTTTCGGAAATAAAGAAGGAAAGAGACATCTTCAAATTTTCTGAGAACATAGACATAATAATAACAAAAGATTTTATTAATATTCCAGAGCTTGTACATGATCATATTCAAAAGTACTTAACACTATTTCGTACATAGTATTACAAAGCTCTGAGAGACATTTCCCTGTACGGGCTTTGAGACTTCTTGAAGGATTCAGGGGTAATAGGGCTTGAGATATCTAGCGTTCCATGGCCTCTGGAGCTCGATTCCATTCTGCTTTAATAGTCTGTACGCCCCGTCTCCCGCTTTTTCAGTGATTTTCATGGGTCCTTCCCAGGTAGGGGCGAATTTTCCCTTCTTTCTTTGGTAAAGAGGGATTTCTCTTAGGACCTGATCTCCCACGCTGAACTCTCGCAGGCCAACTCTCTTGTTGTATTCTCTGGCGAGTCTTCGGTGGTAATTTTCTATCTTCTGGAGGGCCACTTTTCGTGTTTCCTCCAGGTCGTCAAGTCGTGCCAGCATCAAATCTGATGTTAGGTCGTTCTCCCATGCCTCAGTTTTGGTTGTAGGTATCATAGCCTCAGTTGGTATGATAGCTTCTGCCCCAAAGGTGAGATAGAATGGAGACTCTCCTGTGGCCCTTCTTTTTGTCGTTCTGTAGGCCCAGAGAACGTTGTGTAACTGTTCGCACCACCTTTTCCCATGTCCATCCAGAGTCTTTTTCAGAATATCTGCGATAGTCTTGTTTGTGGCCTCAGCTTGGCCGTTACTCTCTGGATATATGGGGGTGGACTTGTTTCTCTTGATGCCAAAGTTGTTACACAACCTGTTGATCTCTTTCCCTCTGAACTGAGCGCCGTTGTCTGTGGTTATGGCAGCAGGTATCCCAAACTGACAGATGATCTGTTCAAATATGAATTTGAATACATCCTTGTCACGTATGTGAGCCAGGGATTTCGCCTCTACCCACTTGGTGAAGTAGTCAGTCGCGACAATCAGAAATCGTCTTTTCTTTGTTCCAGTTTCCAGAGGTCCTACTATGTCTATCCCCCACTTGGCAAAAGGCCAAGGGCTAGTGACAGAATGTAGTTTCGTAGCTGGGGCATGGATTCTCTTGCCATACCTTTGACAGGCTTTACATCTTCTGGACATTTCTTTGGCGTCCACATGCATGCGTGGCCAGAAGTATCCATATGTTTTAGCTTTAATTGCTAGAGACGTCCCTCCAGAATGATTGCCGGCATCTCCATAATGGATAGCCTTCAGAATTTCAATTCCTTGTTCCTTAGAGAGGCATCTGAGCAGTGGTCCCAGATGTTAGGGCATTGTCCGGTCAAACCCACTAGCGTTGGTATGTCAAGCTAGTTGTCAGTTTTAGGTGTCAAAATTCAATTCTTGATTTAGCCTACTAGAGTTTAGATTTCGGAAATGGGATATAGACAGAGTAGTAGAGACCTTGAAGACGAAGACTGTGAAGACAAAGAAGACATCAATTATTCTTCATCGACAAAAGGTTAGTAGGAGTTATGACTTTATGGATATTCTTCTATTTCTACTTTCTCTATTCTTTCGAAATATAGTCGACTACTTTAGTAGTAATGTAGCGATTGAGATCGTGTTCTTGTGTAACATGGCTTTATGTCATGACCAGTATTTGATCCCACGAATACTGTGAATCAAGAATGCATGAGATAGATTCGACGCCATGTGTCCATTACAATGGTTTGCTTGCAAACTGTTATGTTGGATATGGATGAATCTAAGGAGTACTCTTGAGCAAAGAGTCTGTGGATCACAGCTGAGGACATTCTCATGTCTAAGTTCTGGCTCAGCCCAGTCCTTCCAGCGGATTCTGAATTTGACCTAATTTGACTGCGGACGGTACCCGAACCGGTTTGCGTACCTGGAGCTGTAAATCTTCTGTGTCGCATTTGTTCACGTACCAGTACGTGAACCTGACACGGAGAAGCTCCTGGTAAAGTCAAATTACGTGTTATTCTTTTAGAATTTCACTCTGAGTCAAATTCCAACTCCTTTATCTCTTAGATGGACTTGTGTGAAACATAAATACCTTTTGTGTTCCATCTAACGATCCTCAATGAGTCAATAAGATAAGATTATCTCTGGTCTGTTGGATTCCTATCTTGAAGTGTTTGTGAGCCAACAAAACACTTGGCAGATAAATCTAAAAAGGAATTTCAATTGAGATTAATCTGTATTACTTGGTTGGCAAGTTTAGGGTTTCCTTAACTTGTGGGACAAGTAATTGATTGCTTAATTCCAAAGCAACCTATCTTATTGAGTGCTATAAATAGAGGTGTCTAAGGACAAATACCGCAAGCATCAAGCACACGTGAAGGTCCTCAGGGAAGTAGCGTAAACTCTTTTCACTTCGGTGAAAGCTTGTTGTGGTATAGTCATCCTCTATAGGTTGCAGCTCCTCTGGGAACTCCCTACGACTATCAAAGACTTCCTTAGAGAGTTGGGAAGCACAGGTAGATTGATCCCTCAGCGGTTGATCAGAATCACCTGTAACCTCAGTAACCTATCTTAGTTCTTGTCTATTCCAAAGTCCGTCTCTTCTGCTATACGGCTATTCAAGAACTAGTTAAGTTACGTAAAGGTTTGAAAGGTAGCAACGCACGGCTGCACTCGGTGTTGTAAGACCTAGTTGGCTCCAGTTATACAAGTTCCTTAAGTGGTTCTTCATCTATAACTGAGGTAGATACAGATTGGGCGTTGCAAGGTGCATGTCAGCCCTGATTTGTTAAGTAGATTTCCGTATGACCTGGATTTGACAATCCGAAGGAAGTCATCTTATTTATGGTAAACTGATAGAGGACAGTTACACCATAAGTCAACAGTTTTGGTTTAAAACCCAGTATTGCTGACAAAAGCCTTTGGCATCGGTCAAAGCAACTCCTAGGCCTGTAAAGGACGTCAGCTAAGGGAATCAAGTGCGTGACGATCTGTGGGGGATCCAGAGACGTAAGGAAGGCGACAGTAGCCAATTCGCTTGGAGGGCTTGAGTTGGTCTCTGCTACATCCCAGACCGAAGTCTTATAGTAGGCTAGAGTTTGTAGTCAGTTTGTACTGGGCGGTGTTCAAAACTGGACGAGGTCCCGAGGTTTTTCTGCAAGGCAGTTTCCTCGTTAAAAAACGTTTGGTGTCTTGTGTGCTTTTCCCTTTCCGCATTATAACTCTGATTTATAATTAAAGCACCAAGTAGTACGTTATTACCTAACCGTTGAGACTACTCCGGTTAGAGGTTTGGATATTGATTTTTGAGATCGTCCAAACTCTTTACCATAAGACTCACGAGCCAAAAACGAAAAGTTGGTAGTATTTCGGTACCCCTTCTTTTTCACCAGAGGAGATTGCCTGTATAGGATTCCATCTCGTAGCCTGTAGTTTTTAGACTGTGCGGCTATTTTGTGGTTGTATCCTGGTTCTCCTGGGAGTACTTTCTTCTCTAGGTATTGGTGAATAGGTATTCTCCAATCTTCTTCTGGGGGTCCATCGTCAGAGGACTGTTCTTCTCCCATCTCAGTAGTGAACACCTTCACTTCTGGCTCTGGGGCATCTGGTTCTTTCAGAGGTACTGAGGGTAGCAGAACCCTGTCTACTCTGATGCTAGCGATCTTAGGGTCATTCAACATGGATGCAATGTATGCCAGAGCATCTGCGTGTCGATTGTTGTTCCTAGAGATGTGTCTGAGCACGAGACCAGGTATCTTGTTTATGTATTCCTGAGCTTTCTTGTGGTAGGCTTGTAGACATGGGTCCAGAGTTTGATATCTTCCCTCTATCTGCCTTACCACTAGCTGCGAATCACTTGTTAGCCTTACATCTCTGAGCTCCATCTCACAAATCAATCCCAGACCGTGTATGACTGCCTCATACTCTGTTATGTTGTTTGTGGTGGGAAATTCGAGTCTTAGGCTGTGCACAATTCTTCTTCCAGTAGGAGTTGTGAATACCATTCCAATGCCTGCCCCATCAGCGTTCTTAGACACGTCAACAAAGACTTCCCACCTGGTAGGATTTTCCGCCCTCAGAAGCTCTGGGGGGTCTTCCAGTTCATCCTCAAAACCAGGTATGTCTTCGAGTTCCTCCTCTTCTGCTAGAGGGAAGTCTGCTAAGAAGTCAGAAACAGCTTGGGCTTTGATGGCAGTCTGAGGTTGGTATTGTACTCCAAACTGTTTGATCTGAGCTCCCCACTTTGAGATCCTACCAGCCCTTTCAGAGTTTCTGAGTACTGAGTCAATGGGCAGTTTGGTGATCACAGTTATAGGGTGAGCGTGGAAGTATGTTCTCAATATCTGAGAAGCAAATACCAGCGCCAGAATTATCTGCTCAATCTTGGAGTAATTCTTTTCGGCAGGCCCCAGAGTTCTACTGATGAAGTAGATTGGCCTTTCTCTCCTTCTACTATGCGTAAGAGTACTGCACTTATAGAGTAGGAGGTGGCTGCCAGATAAACATACAAGGGTTCATCCGGTTCAGGCTTTTGTAAGATAGGCATTGCTGCCAAATACTTTTTGACGTTGTAGAACGCTTCCTCACATTCCTTACTCCAGACCATCTTCTGGCCCTTCTTCAGAATGTTGAAAAAATGCTTGAGTTTGTCGGAGGATCTTGCAATGAATCTTCCCAATGCAGCCAATCTTCCATTCAACCTTTGGACATCCTTCCGAGTTAATGGTGAGGGCATTTCTGTGATAGCTCTGACTTTCTCAGGGTCTACCTGTATACCGTCCTTCGTGACCATGTAACCTAGGAACTTCCCAGAGGTGACCCCAAATGCACATTTGAGTGGGTTGATTTTCATGCGAAATTTTCTCATTTGAGCGAAAATCTCTTCCAGATCTCTGACGTGATGTCTGGACTGTTTGCTTTTGACAAGCATGTCGTCCACGTATACCTCCAGAGTTTTGTGAATCCAAGGCAAGAACATCTTGGACATTAGTCTCTGATAGGTTGCCCCTGCATTTTTGAGTCCGAATGACATCTTTGTGTAACAGTACAGCCCATTGGGAGTAAAAAATGCAGTATATGCTCTTCATCTTCTTGCGCCAGAGGGATTTGGTTATAGCCAGAATAACCATCCATGAATGATAACAGTTCATTCCCAGAGGTAGCATCAACTAGTTGATCTATGCTCGGGAGTGGGAAGCTGTCCTTGGGGCATGCCTTATTTAGATCACTAAAGTCGATGCATATCCGTACCCCAGCGTTGTTTTTCTTCGGGACGAGTACCATATTGGAGATCCATAGTGGGTACTGCACCTCCCTAATGATTCCAGCCTTTTCCATCTTCTGAAGCTCCTTCTGGACTGCTTCTTGATATACTGGGGCTATCTTTCGGATTTTTTGTCTCACAGGTTTGACACCTGGATGGATTCGGAGATGATGATGGCTTATGCCTGTTGGGATTCCCAGATGTTTGAGGCATAGTTCGGGGTCGATTCCCGGCATGTCCTCCATCTTCCATGCAAATACGTCGACATATCTCATCAAAATCCCTACGAGTTCTTCTTCAAGGTCAGAATCTAGGAGCGTCCCAATTTTAACCATTTTTGGTGTGTCTGGGCCTCCTATATTCACTTCCTTTGTCGGCTCAGACGTGTAGAATACAGGCTTCTGGGGGCCTAATTCAGTCTGAGCCTTTGATTGCTATAACTTTCCAGAGGCATCAGCCATCTGGGTATCTTCAGAGACCTGGTGGACAGTCTTTTCTTTGAGTTTCTGGACCATTGATTCTAGGCAAGCTAGTCTAATGGCCTCCTCCTCTTCTCTGTCCCCAATTCCCTTGTTTTTGTTGATTGCTTGACGCATTACCCTCGCAGAGGTGGAACATTCGATGAATTCATCAATTTCCTTCTGGCATTCCTGCTCCAGAATCCTCTTCTTGGTATTTCTGGGAGTGTTAACCTTTTCCACACAGTTTCTCACGTCTACTTCTGAGCAGTATCTAGCTTCTCTGGGATCTCCCATGATCTCAGCTATTCCCTCTGAGGCGGGAAATCATAGTCGTTGATGGTAAGTGGAAGCAACTCCCTTAATACCATGAATCCACCATCTGCCCATGATGGCAGAGTAGGGTGAAACAACGTCAACTACACAGAAAGTCGTAGAGGTAATGATTTTTCCAGCGTGTACTTCTAGAGTTATTTCTCCTTTGGGCTTAGTGGAAGATCCATTGAATCCGTATACCATGTAGGTTGAGGGGATTAGGCACTCATCCTTCAGACCCATCTTCATGAATGTGCTGTAGAACAGGATTTCCACGGAGCTTCCTCCATCCACCAGAATCTTTGGGATGCCCCACTGCCCGATCATCATGGTCACCACCAGAGGATCGTTGTGAGCTTTCCCATTCTGGGGTACCTCAGAAGCTGAGAATGAGACTGGTCTCTTCATCCATTCCTCCATGGGGAGTTCTAGAGCCATACTGAATATTTCTTCCCCATTTGCATTTCTCTTATGGATTCTCTCCAGGGAATGTTGCCCCAGAGAGATTATTCTGATGGCATTTCTACAGAATGGGTAATAGTGTTGCGGTTGAGATGTTGGGCCTCTCTGGGCATCTCAACCCTGAATATTTTTTCCACCGCCTTCTGAGCATTCCCAGAATCTCTGGCGATGTACTTTTTGAGTTCTCCACTGCTTACTAATTTCTCCAACTCTCTCCTTAAATGTCTACATTTGTCGAGAGAATGGCCATTCCATTCATGCATCTCACAGTAATCCTTACTGTTCTTGCCGTAATCAGGTTGAGTCCCCTTACCAATTGGATCCTCAAGGGGGAGCTTGCCCTTGATTTCCTTGTAAATGGTGGATCTCGGAATGTTGAACTTAGTGTAAGTGGCATCGTCAAAGTCCCGTTTCTTGTTGTCCTTAGCTGATCTCTTGCCTCTGAATTCTCTGGACTTGTTTCTCTTGATCTGAGAAGTGGGGACCGCAGCAGGAGGTTGAGAATGAGTGACGTGGGGCTGTGGTTCTACCACGTTCGCTCCTCTACTCATGTTCCCAGAGAGCACCTTGTCGTAAGTGCCATCCTGCGTCTCTTCAAGTGCTATGAATTCCTCTTGAATTCTTCTGAGATCTCCCAGATTGTCTGAAGTCTCGTTCCATAGCTTGACGAAGAGAGGGTCAGTCTTGTTTAGAGAATTCTTGAAACCAATGATAGCATAGGCTGCTGGGACCTTCCCTATCTCAGCGCATAGTTTCCTCCACCGGTCAACTAGGCTTCTGAGGGATTCTCCCCTTCCTCTTTTGAGGACGAATAGTCGCTCAATTCCGGGTTTGACCTTGCTGTTATGCATGTAGTTCTCTAAGAATACCTATTGGAGATGTTCGTATGACTTGATTTTTCCTTTTTCCAAGGAGTTAAACCAAGTCAAAGCTTCCTCTTTGAGGCTTCCAGGAAAGAATTTACACATAACACCTTGTCGAGTTTGCCATGGCATTAGAGCCATTTCATAATCCTTTATGTGTTGGATAGCATCACCCGTACCATCAAACTTATTCTGGAAGTTTAAGGTACATCGTTTGGGTATCGGGAGAGCATTGATTTCTGAGGTGAATGGTGAGCGCTTAGCATCTTCCATTACCTCTGCCAATCGTTTGCCCTCCTTTCTGATGATCTCAGGTTTGTCCTCAATACTTGCCGCCATGGCTTTCCTGAGATTAACCTCTTCTTCCAGCTCCCGAATTTTTCTTTCTCGGGCCGCCAGAATATCTTGCAGAGATGGCTCTTCAGAGCCTTCCTCAGAAACATCGTCCGAGGTGTCGTCCGAAATCACCTCAGTGACTGGATCATCTCTGGGTCTCTTATACTTTAAGTTCCTCCTATATTCTTCCTCCTCGTTTGAGGAATTAGATGAGTCACTGTCAGTAACCACGACCTTTTCTTGTCTTAACTTCTTGTTAGCCTCAGAGAGCTTAAGGATCTTTCTCCTCAGAGCTCTGACCTTGTTTCTTCTTGCTCTCTGAGTGTCCTCTGGGGTGGATTCTGGGTCTCTGACCACAGACTTACCCCTCTCGGCACGAGTTGGCCTCACCCTCTTGGTGGCTTTGTCAGCTCCAGAATGGCCATTTGCTCTGGAGGTCTTCTTTGCTCCTCTAGAAGATTCACCCTTCCCAGAGGTACCTTCATGTTGTCTTTCTGAGACTATTGTAACCTTTCTGGAAGGTCCACCTTTCCCAGAGGTATCTTCTCGACCTTTCTCTGGGACCTTCCCTCTGGGAAGTCCGTTTAGAGCGTCGATGATCCGATTGTTTCCCTCCAGAGAAGCCTCAGTAGAACTGTTTGAGTCTGTCGTGTGCAGATCCAAGTCCTCTTCTTCTCTCTGAGAGTCAACTCCCTCCCTCATAACCGTTGCCTCAGAGGCAAGTGTTGATGGTGGTTTTTGGCGACAAGGTCACAGGAGTAATTTCGCATCAATCTCTGGCATCCTGGAATAGCGCGAGATAAGGTATGAATTTATTTTTATAGTAGGGATAAGATATTTGGCTGCCATTAGCCATATTTTAATATCTTGCGACCCTAGCCCAGTAGCATGGTCCATATCCCTGACTTACGTAGTAAAATACCTATGCATGTGCATTAGCCTAGCTCAAGCCAAAACCCTAGGAGTGCACGGTTGGCCACACCTATCCTTGGCCTTGGCCAATCCTTGGCTAAACCTAAAACTCCACCACGCCAAAGACTTGGCTAAACCTAAATTCTATCACGCCAATCCTTGGCTGAACCTAAACTCGGCCAAGCCTGATGCTTGGCCACGTCCAACACTCGGCCAAGCCTAATGCTTGGCCACGTCCAACCTTTGGCCAAGCCTAATGCTTGGCCACGTCCAATCTTTGGCCAAGCCTAATGCTTGGCCACGCCCTATTTTTTGGCTGCGCCAATACTTGGCCATGCCTATGTTTTACCCACGACCATAATTTGGCTAGGTCTAAACTTTGGCCAAGCCTAAAGTTTGGCCACGCCTAAACTTTGGGTACCCATGGTGATTGGCCTCGCCTCATCTTTGGATGCCCATGTATCTTCCCTTGCCTAATCCCTGGAGGCCCATGATTCTCCCCTGCCTTAGTTTTTGGATATCCATTATCTTTAGCGCGCCTTAACTTTGGATGCCCATGTTTATTACCTTGGCCAAACTCTTGGGGGTCCAAGATTATGCCTTGGCCAAATATTGGAGGCCTCATAATCATGCTCTCGCCTAATTTATGGAGGCCTTATAGTTGGCTCTCGCCTAATTTGTGGGGGTCTTATTGTTTTCCCTCGCTTGAACTTATGGGGGCCCGTGATTGTCCTCTTCCCCTCACGGCTAGCCTTGCCTCCTTTGAGCTAGGGTTTACCTCTTCCTAGCCTCCCTCTAATTATGGGCTTCACTGATCCAAATCCTAGAGGATTATGGATTTTATTTAGTCCATAATACTCTAGTTTCCTAATCAAATTCGGAAATCTGGCAGTTCTGCTCACGTATTTCTCCATGGCGTGATTTTTAGAGCCCAATCCTTAAGGAATTTGAAGATGCTTCCTTCACGAAATATTTTCCTCTCTGAATTTCCTATAACATACTAAAAATTCAGATTTTTATCTATTATGAGCTGTCCTGGGCGATTTTACGAATGAACAACATACAAACTGTACAGTAATCTGAAATAACATAAATGTTATTGTTCATCCTTTACGCCTTATGCCTAACTTCTTAATAAGATTATTATACCATGCAATATGGCTTATTATAATTATTGTGGCCTATCTTTAGGTCTTATATTGGCAATGCTTATGCATTCTTGATGATGGCTACGCCGTGATAGCATCATTCGTCTGTTTTTCCTGATTATAGACTTGCTTCTATAAATCAGTGCTATAATTCTTAATCATGGCTCATGGCTATGATTCATATTATTTTGGACATTCATATGTCTTTATTATTCGGGGGATTGGTGCATTACATGCCACAAACCAATTTCCCTTATTTATGGCAAGACGAAAGTCGTATTTATTTGACTATTGCCACAGAGAGTTGCTGAAATCCTCTCGGTCTAATTGGCGATTGCATAGTTCAATCCTTAGACTTATCTTATCTTATCTAATGGCGGTTGCTAGCTCAACCCTTAGATTTATCTTATTAGGTTTAATGGCGATTGCCCGGCTCAATCCTTAAACCTAATCTTAAAGAGATATTTAAAGCTTATCGCTTAATCTCTATCTTATCACAAAGTCCTAAGTTACTAGTAATTGGTACGACTTTGACTTAATAAAATATTTAACAAATCTTACGAGAATCAAGATTTAGTTACATGGGGGGATATTCTTTTAGGGTTTTGGTTTGGCGGTCTACGGCACGAGTGATTGCAACGGCTCAATCACTTAATGGGAAAGATAACAAGTCGTGTGAACGTTGCTAAGAAGATGGGATAAGGTAGTGGGTTGTTAGTCTTCCCTAATATTAGGCGCAAGACTCTTAACAACTGACCCCACTCTTTCCTCACTCCCACTCTTCCACTACTTCCACTTCTTACGAGATCAGTTGAGAATATATTGCTATAAATAGGTCACTCGACCAGTGGGGAAATCATCTCATTCTCATCCAAAAAACGTTCAGTGCAAGTTCAATCAAGTCTATCTTATCGATAATTGATTAACTCTTCTCACTCAGCATTTATTATCTAGTGAGAACTGAATATTCATCCTTATCTAGCAATATTTATCTCAATATCACAGAATATCATAGCAATTCTCTGATCTCATCTTTCTCTGCTTCCCTCCCTAAACCAACCCTAAAATCCTCTTCTTGTAACTGAAGCAATACTCGAACGGCCATTTCTTGGTTTAGGCGAGTCTTGTTCGATCTTGACCTCTCGAATTCATCACAATCTTTTATTACATCATCACACTTCACACTTTACCCCTCAGATTCCTTTATTTGTTTTATACCTAAAACAGCAAGGTTTTTCTGAGGGGGCTTGGCGTGATAAACCTCTGTCAAAGGTTTAGTCTTCACAGGTATGCCACTAGCAGTACCCTTCTTCGTTTGTGCCCCAGGTCCCTTTCCTACAGTGTTGGTGGTCTTCCCCAGAACCCCATTACTGGTGTTCTGAGGCACCCTTGCTGGAAAACCTGGTGGTGCACTTTCTCAAGAGGCGACAGTATCCTCTGGGACTTCACGATCTGTCTCCTGCAATCCACTTCTGGTTGTCCTCCTCGGAGGGTCCCTCCCAGAGTCTGTGGCATTGGCAGTCCTTCATTTCTTCTCCTGAAAAGCAAAATCAAGATATAACCTTCTTGTCAGAGTGTAACTCCACAAGTGCTAGTTGTAATCTGACAGTTTCAGAGATCCAAGAAATCCGTACACTTTTTCAAAACACTTTGAAAACAGTTGCAGAAAGAGACAGGAAAATGATTGGATAAGTTAAAACTGGGTAGCTGGGTCGTCAGGTTTTGTTTGAAAGTGATGTTAGTGACATCAGCAGTCTGCGAAAACAAGAAAGATAGTACTTTTCAGAAAAACCTTTTCAGAAAAACCCTCTACCCTCCATTAATGGTGTTTTTTGAAGAAAAAACCAGATCTACAATGGATGTCAGTTTCAAATATGTCTGCTGTTGGAAGAAATTAACAACAAGAATTTTGTTTACCCTTTGAAAACAAAACCAGGGCTCAAAGATCTAACTTTTATGGGAATAAAGGCTAGGTTTTTGCGAAAAATCAAATTTTTGTGAAGAAAATCAAGGATTTTTCACAAACAACTAGTAAAGAAGCAACTTTTAACACTTAAAAGCACAAAAGGTCTCACCTTTAATAAGAATACTAAGCTTTCCTTGTGAGATCTATGAGATCCAGGAGCTTTTCTTCCTCATAGTAAAGGTTGGGTTAAGAGACAAATAAAAGCTTTGAAAAACAAACCAGGAAGGATAAATCCTTTACCTAGTCCCTGTTTCTAGCGCCAAAATGTGAGTCTAGAAATCTCTGAGATCACACCCAATGGTCCTAGATGAAGATCTACTCAAGAACACTTAAGCATAAACACATCTAAGATAAAGTAAAGACAATCAAACATAATAAATGCAAGAAAGGTAAAAGAATCAAGACACAAGCATGTTTTTTAAGAAGGTTCTTCCTCACGGTGGAGGCTTACGTCCTTGGTATTTCATTAATCATGAGTATGGTTACAAGGTTTAGCTACCTTCACGATTAACTAAATAGCCTTCAAGCTTTCTTCAAGTCTTGATCTACTGTCTTCAAGTCTTGATCTACTGTCTTCAAGTCTTCTTCAAGTTCTCACTTCACAAGTCTCAAGCCTAGTTGTAGGATGTCGTATCCGGTCTCCTAGGGTTTCCCTTGTGAGTTCTAACTTGGTTCTAACTCTTCAAGAGCTGGGTATTTATAGGCAAGAAGGTAAGGTAGTACATATTCTAGTGTTACAAGGGCTATGGAAACTAAACTATTTCTATTTATTCCTCGAGATACACAATCCCTTCTGGGAGTCTTCCTTTCTGGACGTCAGTCTTCTGAGATACCTCCCAAAGGTATCTCTGAGCCTTCCTCAGACATCGTATAGCCTCTGGCCTCCGATCTTCTAGTTATGCCATCTCTCAGAATGTCTCTTGCAATGCACCTTCTAGAATATGACTCCTTTTAGCTCTTCTCGTACCGCATCTTCTCTGGGAGTATCCTCTGAGGCCAGTCCCCAATGGGACCTTCCAGAGGATATTCTCAGTCTTGTAGGTTCCAGACTGTTTGACCGCAAACCAAGTAGAACCTTAAGTTTGACTGGTGCCAAACAGTTGTATTCCTCTTTCTGACTTGGCATTTAATGCCTCTGTAGTACCCTCAACCTTACCCGTGCTTTTAGCCTGTTGCACTTTATACGTGTCTAATCCTTAGGTAGGGTGCGGTCAGTTACTTTTAGGGATTATCCCATACCTCTCGGTGTATTCACTAACTTACTACCGCCCTTAGGATGGTGCCACGTGTCCCTCAGATTTCTGGTACCTACAG
>JAJJMA010306418.1:0-11515 GCA_023529015.1 Papaver nudicaule | reverse complement strand
CTTTCCTCCTGTTGATTTCCTTGCTGTTTGCTTAGTACGAGCCATTGAGAAATGAATGATAATTGATTGATTTTAGGTTTCAGAGAAAGGAATTGGGAGAGATATGGGAAATTGAAATTGATTTGTGAGTGGAAATGGGGAATTCGGGTTGTTATTTATAATGTGAGCTGACGGGGATTGATAATCAATAGGAACCGTTTATTGTAATGTTATCGACGGGTGGTACTACTCGAAATGTTTCATACGGATTTGTAATCGAACGGCTGTAAATGAAATAAGTCTCATACGGATCGCTACTTTATCAACGGTGGTATTGGCGATTCTTCGCATTTTAAATCTTAACCGTACATAAGTATGCTTTATCGACGGTGCGCTTTGATTGAAAAATTCATACGGATTGAGGTTGTGGGGCAACTTTCGAGAAGTGGGATCCGGTCTGGCCTACGGATTTTAAGGTTCTAATCTCGATCGAACATAAGTCTATCCAGGAATCAACATAACCCTATATGGTAACTAGCCAACTAACTACATTACTTAAGCAGAGCAGTAGAAAGTAGAGAGAGAGAGGAAGAAATATTTCCTAAGGGAATTCCTATGCATTGTATATATTCTAAGAAGAGTATACATGTTCAGGTAGAGGGGCAAAGGTAGTTTACCACTATGGTAAAAATATTAAACGGGATAATTAGAATCGGCCGGTGTATGTTACGTTGTTCGCCCTAATGTAAACCGTTAGTGGTGTAATATTGGTTCAAGCTATAAATAGCAACCAAATTCCATCATTTCAACTCACAACCATCACTTCCATTGTAAGGGTAGAAAATGCATTTACATAGTAATAGCATCCTAGGGGCGTTTATGGCTTTGGCGTCTGGCCAAGGTCGACTTTGGGGCAGCCTATGCCTTAGTCGCTGTGTGAGTGGCTATGCTACAACACACCTGAGGTCATGGCGTGTTTATCCATGGTATGCTAGACCTTCCTGAACTTGGGATTAGGTTTGCTTAGGCCTATTTAGGCTTGTGTATGCTTCTCGGAGAGCTCTGGACCGGCCTGGAGCTTCAATATTCCTGAGGTTTGCACCAAGACTCGTATGTTGAGTCGTATTTAAGAGGAAATCCATGAGGATACGTCTCTGTTGATTCTTCACCGTGTACCATCAAGCGAGGTCTGGCTCTGAGCTGGTCGATGGGTTTAATATGTTGGCGAGATCATTAGTACTGCTCTATGATATTACCCTCTCCACCGGAGTTATAAGAGAGAGCTCATAGAGAGTTTGTTCGGCCCATGGAATGAGTTGCATTCTGAGCTATAGAGATGAGCCTGAATAGGCGACTGCCTTTAATAAGACATGGTTTCGAGAGTGTTTTGACAATCTTGTCCCTCTCCCATTTTTCACCATCTACAGCTTGGCCAAAGGCCAAGGCCGTAGCCCCTTGGGCTATGGCGCCACAAGCCAATGGCGCTATGAACTCCTGGCCTTGTCCAATAGCCAAGGCCACTCCTATACTCGTGTCCTGGAGGCACCACACTCACGTTGGTCATGACAGTTAGTCATACGACTCTACTCAGACTCGACTCAACTCAACTACGCAATATCTTCGTATCGCTCGAGACATCAAAACATCACACGGGGGGATAACTTTAGGGGTATTGGTCTGGTGGTCTATGACAGTTGAAAGAAACTGATGGAGATAGTGGACAGTTACGAGAAGATGGCGCGAGTGGACATGTTCTACACAACTCAGGCAGTTACGGAAACCAACCCATGTCCTCCACTCCTCCACTCTTCCACGACTTCCACCTTCTATGTCGAGAGATCAGGGTGAGTTCAAAATTATAAATAGAGACCTCCTCTATCTTCCAAGGCAAGAAGATCTTCCAGAAACAACCAGATATTCAAAACACCTGAATAAACCAAAGCCTCAGAAGAAAACACGCCTGAGCAACCCAACACCCTTCTAGCCTTGGAGATTTCCAGTCACTCACGACGGAAATCTTGAACTCTTACACCCAAAACACATCCTCAACCTGATCTCAAGTTTCTTCGTTGTTTCCCTCCCTAGACCAACCTCTATCCTCTCTGTGACCGAAGCAAGACGTGAACGGCCATTGACTTGGTTTAGGCTCGTCTTGTTCGACTTTGATCTCGGACACTACGAAAGTACCCAGAGACGGTGCATTGTTTTTCCAGGTAAAAACACACGTAGACAAAAAATAACCAAAAGATAATTCATAAATTAAACTAGTTTTCCTCTTCTCTGATTTGAGAATCAAGACGATATCATCCGCGCCTTTTTTCGCATCAGAGGAAACTCCAGCTAATCCTCTTTGAGATAAATTGGTACAGTATACGACATTGGTTCCTTTCCACTGACTTGGAAATTTGTTCTTCGGCATTCCGTCTTTGCCAAGTATGAAAGCATAATCCTGCATCGTAATCATTCACGCATTAGAGCATGTTTAAGTCCGCCTAGTACACAAATATGTACACGCACTTGCCAATTAAAGACTCTCACTTATGCACAACCAATTTATATACCTTTAACCACTCGTTATCCGTGCTCTGGTAGCCGATTGCAAAGACAAGGACATCAAATTGTTGAACATCACCATTGTTGAATTCGACATTGCTCTTCTCAATCTTTGTTATTTCAGGACAAACTTGTATAAATACATACACATATTTATGAATTATATGGAATTCATACGTATATTTTACTTATACAAATTTACAATTGGCACATATCATTACTTTGATTTTTCTCTGTTTTATTCTTCCCACTGCACCAACATCAATCACAAAAGACCACCCTAGTTTCACCTTGAGTTCAAAAGTTCCTCCTGCAGGCCTATGTAACCCATACTTGGTTAAGTTTCCTTGAGTGAGCCTTGCCAAGGATAGAGTTATGTAATCGCCTAGCCATAATGGAAAGTAATTTAGTAAGTTCATTCCCAACCAAATCATTTCCTTGTTTACGATGTGGAACTGCAAAACGAATAACCAAAAGTCAATATGGATCAAATATGTTCAACGACAGTGATAGCATCTCAACTGTAATTCTTTAAGTGGGTCCGAAAGTGGACTTCATGAATTCTTGGGTTCTACTAACCTTAGTCAGATGCAATTGACAGATGGAGAAAAATGGTCAAATTTTGGTCAAATTTGTATTTCTTGCACGTTGAAAAAAGCAGGGGTACCGAAATACTACCAACTTTTCGTATGGGCTCGTGAGTCTTATGGTCAGATCTGGACGATCTCAAAAATCAATATCTAAATCTGTATAACCTGAGGTTGGATCTCAAAGAATCAGTCCGACATAAGACAAGGTCTTGGTAAATCCAATGGATGGATTGGGGACAACGATCAGGTTATTAATAACACACTTCTTGTGTTTGCTTTAATTATATAATCAGAGAATATAATGCGGAAAGTAAAACACACAAGACACCCGAGATTTTTTTAAAAACTACAACTTGTAGAAAAACCTCGGGACCTCGTCCAGACTGAACACCGCACAGTACAAACTGTCTACAAACACTAGCCTACTATAAGACTTCGGTCTGGGATGTAGCAGAGACCAATTCCAACCCTCCAAGTGAACTGGCTAATGTCGCACTCCTTACGTCTCTAGATCCCCCACGGATCGTCACGCACTTGATTCCCCTAGCTGACGTCCTTTGCAGGCCTAGGAGTTGCTTTAACCGTTGTTAAAGGCTTGTGTCAATAATTCTGGCTTTGCAACCTCAATTATCAACTGTATGTTTGAACCGTCCTCTATCAGTTTGACATACACAAAGTGACTTCCTTCGGATTTCTCCAGGTCATACGGAAATCTACTTACAAGCGGGGGCTGACAAGTAAACCGAGTAAACTAGGCCCAACTTGTCTCTACCTCAGTTGTAAACGAAGAATCACTTAAGAAACTTATACAACTAGAGCTAACTGGGTCTTCAACACCGAGTGCATCCGTGCGTTGCTTCCTTTCAACCCTGTGTGTAACGTATCAGTTCTTGAATGGCCTTCTATCAGAAGAGAAGGACCGTAGAATAAACAAGAACGTGATCATGTTACCAAGGTTACAGGTTACTCCGATTTCAACTACTAAGGTCTCAATCTCCTACCTGTGCTTCCCAACTCTCAAGAGAAGTCTTTATAGTCATCAGGTGATTCCCACATAGGAACTGCTACCTAATAGAGGATGACTATACCCCAACAAGCATTCACCGAAGTGAAAAGAGTTTACGATCAATTCCACAGAGAAATCTCACGTATGCTTGATGCTTGCGGTTTTTCGTCCCTTAACCCTTTATTTATAACACTCAATAAGATAGGTTGCTTTGGAATAAAGCAACTAGTTACTTGTCCCACAAGTTTTGGAAACCCTAACTTGCAAACCAAGTAAACAAAGATTTATCTCAATTGGAGTTCATTTAACATTTATCTGCCAAGTGTTTTGTTAGCTCAAAAACACTTCAAGATAGAAATCCAACAGACCAGAGATAATCTTTATATTATTGACTCATTGGGATTTGTTAGATGGACCACAGAAGATATTTCGTGATAAACAAGTCCAACTAAGAGATAAAGGAGTCATAGTTTAACCCGTGTGAAATTCTCAGAGAATATTTACCTTGGACGGTTCGGGAACCACCCTTCTGAATTCCGACCAGATACATCGAATCTGTGGTTCACGTACATGTATGTGTACAAATTGATGCATTGGAACTCATGAAAAAAAATCCCAAGTCACTATTCAAGAACCGGTTCGTGAATCGCCTTATTTCAGAATTAGGGTTTAACTGGATCTGCTGGAAGTTCTGGGCTGGGCTAGTACTTAGACGTGTTAAACGCCCTCAGTTATAATCCACTGGACTCTTGCTCAAGAGTTCTCCCTTAGCTTCACCCATATACAACAAGTGATTCGCAAGCAAACCATTGCAATGGACAAATGGTATCGAATTTATCTCATGCTTTCTTGTAAACGTAGTATTCGTGGGAACAAATACCAACATAACACATGGTCATGTAGACAAGAACACTATCTCAATCGTTATTAGTATCTCTACTAAAGTAGCCGACTATTTCGAAAGATAGAATAAGTAGAATAGAAGAATTTCCATAATAGTCATAACTCCTACTAACCTTTTGTCGATGAAGAATAATTGATGTCTTTTTTGTCTTCACAGTCTTCGTCTTCAAGGTCTCTACTACTTTGTCTATATCCCAATTCTGAAATCTAAACTCTAGTAGGCTAAATCAAGATTGAGTTTTGACACCTAAAACCGACAACTAGCTTGACATACCAACGCTAGTGGGTTTGACCTGACAATGCCCTAACAATCTCCACCTTTGTCAATTTTAGTGACAAAAATTTACATATGGATTCAGAAGATATACAATTAAGTACTAACCAGATGTATCTTGATTTCTTGAATTCTTCAACTTCTCCCTTGAGACTTGATGTGTTCTTTTTAACTCTTGTTGAAAAATCCGTAGACAACACCTACAACATATCCAGCTCAAACAACCACAAAGGTACGCTCAAGCTTACATGGGTTAATATGCTAATCCCACATGTTGTTTGTGCAAAGAGTAAGAATCTGAGCAAACTTTAAAGTCTGTGTATCAAAACTTTTAAAGTGATTCTACTCATTCCTGATATGAAGCTTCTTCTTAACTTTAGTTACTCCCCCTTACTTATACTTTGAAAAAGTACAACAAGTAAGCACATGATGTTCTCCCCCTATGGTTATGAACCACAGGAACAAGAACCATATGTATTCTCCCCCTATTTGTCACAAAAATATGACAAAGTAGTTTGAGACTAGGGTTTCATAAACCTATGGAATAGGTTACGCTAAGTACTCGCATTGCAAGTTTAAGATGACATAACTAGGAAATCAGGACGATGATCTCTAATTAAGTTGATTCATCTTTGAAGAAATATAGACAAACTTTTCTCCTAATATTCCACATCCACGCTCCCCAAAAAAAATTGTTATTAAGCGCAAGCTCAGTTGACAACTCTCCCCCATGTGGTGTTATTCAAGAAAGAACAACATACAAAGTCTAACTTGGACAAACAATGTAATGCATCCAATATTCCTTTGTTTAAAACTAAAGTTATAGACTTTGTTTGCAACTTGTATATTTAAGAACTCTTAAAACCAAGTTGAGTTAGAGAAACATGAAAGATACATATTCATATTCAAGGATTTGACAACCTTTGAACAGATGAATATTAACTTGATCAATGTTAATGACATACCTCTATGTAATCTCCAACCGGGTCGGTGCCCTATTTTTGTGCTTTACCTCACCATATCAATTGAAAGGGCACTTCATGGTGAGGCCGCACAAATACAATCAAGTTGTGTCAGGGTGAACAATTTCTTGTTCACCTTTGGTGGTTAAAACATGATCTCCTACATCACTGGTTTTTTCACCAGAAGTAGCCTTCGGCTTAGAGTTCTTTGCCTTACCCTTTTTCCTGTTTTTCATCAGTAACCCAAGAATATCATGATGTGATAGCATCATACCAAGCATTTTTTGGTTAAATGACACAATATTTTTCATGAATTCTCTTTGGGTGGCCTCACTAGGGTGATCATTCCCATTGGCATTTATTGCTCTACCAATATTCTTTGGTATCAACTTTTGAGTGGTCTTAGGAGCAATAGGATATTTCTTCCCATCTTCCTCAACAAGATTACCTGAGAGAGAATTGTATTGACCATTCTTTGCAAATTAGTCGATCTCCAATTGGGAACATCAGATCTAGTCTTCGCATTTACAAAGTGTTCCTTTCTATGACGATTAGGAGAGAACTTTGTAGAGCGTTTATAGGCAGAACTCAGTTTATCATAATACTAATTTTTATGCCTAAACGATGGACGTTCACAACCTGCATGAAGATGATTATCCTTGTTGTTTGATCAAGATTTAATCTCCAACACACTTGCATCATTACAAATTTTGGCTTTTTCGAATCTGCATCTTCTTTCCAAGTGACCTTTATTACCACAATAAAAGCAACGTTTAGTAACAAAAGAAGTGGGATGCTCATTGTTACCTGGATATTGTCGAGTTTGAAAGGCTTTGCTCTTTTTATCCTTAACTTGTGGTAGAGGTATTTCACTTTTGGAATCTGTAGTAGCCTTCGGTTGAGAAGAATCTTTAGCTGTGAGTGTAGAAAATGCCTTAGCCCATTAAGGGCACTCAAGAAGTGGTTTTGTACAAGAGGGTTGCCATAGAAGTGAAGAATGGCGATAGCGGCAACCTTCAGTGGTTACCGCCCAGATGAAGAAGGCGCTGAGTAGAGCAAGGGAAGAGCGGCATGAATCAGAGGAAAGGTAAAGCGGCATACTCAAGACAACGATAATGGCACGTCATCGACAAAAGCTACTAAGATTGGTTGAGCATTTATTATGGGTCAGAACGGTCGGATTGTCAGAGCTGACTTATTGACTCAGTGGAGTTCGAGTCATCGATCTTATCCATACCAGGGCGAAGGGCGCTGAACCATTGAGGAAGGTCGGCGGTATCGAAGGTTGGCGGAAATGGACAAATAGTGTCAGAGTCATATTGTTTGTATTAGTTGTATTCCACCATGTAACTAGCGCCTATAAAAGGCCATGTATCACAACTGAGAGAGGGGTTGGACAAGTGAACTCTAGGGTTGATCTATTGAGAGATAAATAATCCTTCTTACTCTCCTTGGCTCAATTACTAGTGAAGATCTTGATACTTTGTAGAGAGATTATCCTTAGCAAGGTGAGAACAAATGCAAGGATTCAATTAATAACATGATGTGCTTGAGAGTTATTGTTTACTTATCAATCATGCTATATTCATGGCGTCATTACTTTAATCTGTCTCATGCATCTATCTAAGTGTAGTTATATATATGCTAACAACGGCTTTACTTGAGTTATACGTATTATAGCATGTTTTGTGTATTTAAGTATGGGTGTATTTATGGGGATTTTACCAACTACATTTTGGCGCTAGAAGAGGTCTGAACCTGTGATTTCTTATATTTTTTGTTCTTGGTTTACACAAATAAAGGTTGTTTTCTGCACTAATATTGTCTCTAAGGATAAGTATGCTGCTGACAACTCTTAGCTATGAGAATACTGCCTTAAAACCTTTAAACCCTTTCTATTTATAGAAGTTTTTGACTGTGTTGGTTGCTGAAAAGCTTTGTAAAATTGTGGGAAACTCTTCTTTTTCAAATATACTTGGTGTTATTACCGCACTAATACTGATGTCTTAACCGGTATTATCCTTATTAGGAGCGGCATAATAGAATTATCTCTTCCTGACTTATAAAACTAAGGTTGTTGTTTTCCTCTAAGAAGGACCTTTTGGTTAGCAAACTAGGAGTTTCAGTTCCTTTTTCACAAAGAATGTTGTTGTTGTTACGTCACAAAAAGATTATGCTTAGTTATCTTCAAATCTTTCTTTCTTTGATAGTGTTGTATATGTCATTATGGGTTTAGGATGGTGAAAGGATTCTTATTTTAGGCTTGATTCTCAGTATTTAACATTCTGATAGCTAGGCTTAGTGCTCATTGTTCTTAGTCCTTGTGTCATATTATGCTTCGTGAGTTAAAATTTTATGAAACGTCATTAGCAAAAACTAGATGTCGTACAAATTTTGATCCATATTGCGGAAAGGGTTGTAAAACTGGGGTGTTTTTTTTTTCATGGGTTTCAAAAATTAGGGTTTTTTCAATTGCCGACAAGATTAGGTCATGTCCTGCAAATAGTACAACTGCGCCTGCGCTATTTTGTCCATTCTTTACGTTACATAAATTTCTCAACCACCTCCACTAACCAATTTGACATTTGCTAACAGTCAAGCTAGCTTAATACTGTCAGGAAGTGCTTTTGTTGTTTTCTACACAGGATACTAAATGACGACTAGGCGAAAAGGAAGTACGACGTCAACAAGCAAATCTCCTAAGTTTCCCATATCCGCTCAGTCAGTACCCTTCCTAATCGACATAACCTAAGAAGTTCAGCGGTACCACCGTCAGGTTTTGCACATGATTTTTTCTTGAGTAGCAGTGCAAGTCAGCAGACAACAATTCCACAGTCAGCAACACAACAACAGCCAACAATGCCAGCAGTAGAACAGCAACAAACAACAGCAATGTTGACGGCGGTATCACAACAACAGCCAGCGGCAATGGACAATGTTTTTATAGAAGATATAACTCATTTGGAGGGGATACCAGAAGAGGAAGATGAAGTAGAGGTCCCCGTGCAAAGCAAAGGAAAAGCTGTGGATGACGGTACTACGAAGGAAGCATCAATTCCCGGCGAAACTTCTCATGCAGTTGAAGGGTTATCAAGGGCAGTAGGCGGCAGTCTCAATACTAATGGTTTACTTTCAAGAGCAGCCGGTAATGGTCATATGGTAAACGGAAACACTTCAAAGGAGGTAGAAGGCAACAACAAAATGACGGCGGATGCTGGAACATCAAAAACATCGCCGATAACAATATCAGAAGGAAAACCCGGGTCCACTAATGCTACGGAAGAAATGTAGAAGAAGATCCTTGAACAGAGTACCATAAATCAAGCCCAGATGCAGTTACAGATGCAGAGGCAGATGGACATTATCCTCCAAAGTAATCGACAATTAGCAGAGCAGCATAAGCAGTTAATGGAAAGTCGCAGCAAAAGTCGCTCAACTCGTACAGTTCATAATACCCAAAAGAGTAGATCTAAGAAGCCAGAAGTAGCAGCGTCCACAGTAAAAAAGGAAGAAGGAAGTAAGATGACTGAAAAATCTAATTATAATGGGGAAAGTTTCGCCGACTCAGACAAGATGAATGATATAAATGAATGTGTGGCAAAGCAACTACGCCGTATGAAAAGGAAATTAGTAGAAGTCACAGGCCCGCCAAAGGATGATAAATTGGAGAAGGCCATCTCTGAGGCAAAAAAGACACCATTTGTAGATGAGATTACCTATGGGAAGGTATCCAAGAGGTTCTGTATGCCAACTTTCACATCAATTTTTGATGGAACAGGAGATCCATCCCAACACTTACAATGTTACAGGAGAGATTTAACAGCATGGACTGGCTCAGACCCAATAATGTGCATGTCGTTCGCCGCCTCACTCAAGGATGAAGCTTCGGCGTGGTTTGGTAGTTTAAAAGCAAAGTCAATTAAGAAATACGCAGAATTGGAAGAGATTTTCATAGCAAATTATATTCAAAACAAGAGAGTACGACCATGGGTAGAAAAGTTGTTTAATAATACGAAAAGACCTATGGAAACATGCAGAAGTCATATCATGAGATGGAGAAAACTTTGTAGTGAAGTAGGATCGGCGGTTTCTGACAAAGAAAAAATGCGGGCGTTTACTAGTTCAATGGAGACAAATGATCCAATGTTTCAATCTTTGTATTGGACCCCAGCGGCAGATATGGGTGAGCTGAGAGCTAGACAAAATGAATGGTTGTCGTATGAAGAAATGCAAGAGGAAGAAGATCACCAGAAGAAAGAAAGAGCAAGGCATGCTAATTCTATAAACAATTTGTCATCAGAAGAGCAAGAACAAATGAGAAAAGAATGGATTAAAATGGAACAGAAGAAATTAGAATCAGCAGCGGCGGGTCCTAACTCAACGGCAATTATTCCACAACAACCACAAGAGCGACAACAGCATCAGCAGAACAACGCTCAGCAATGGAATCAAGGGAAAAGAGATACCTATGATGGAAGAGAGGGTCAAGATAACAGAGGCAGGTACGCCAACAATGATAGAAGAAGCTACGGCGACTATAGAGGAGGATATGACAATCGGCGGCAAGGTAATGGTGATAGAAGATTCAACAATGATAATCGAAGGTTCGGCGATAGAAGGCCAGGATACCCAGATTTCCAAGACGCCACATTACCAAAACTTCGTGTTACGTATACTGATGCATGGGGGCAAATAGAAAGTTCGGCGTCAAGGAATGAAATCCGCTATCCTTTTAACAGAGGAAATCCCATGCGCCCCATTTCAAACACTAGTCAGTATTGCCAGTATCATCAATTCCATGGTCATTCAACTGAGAATTGCACAGGAGTTCAGAGGGAGGTGCACAGATTCATTCGTATGGGAAGGTTCCAAGATTTTTTAGAATTACCTCCAGCACCACCAATGGAGGTTCAGCCAATTCAGGCTGTACCGCCGAAGCCTGAAGTTTTTGAAGTAGAAGTTCAGCGGGATCTCAAAGAGTTAAATTGTTTTTCCATCGTGCATTCAACGATTAGTATAGATGAATTCCATAATAACGTCATGTCAAGGATTCATAAGCGGGATAGAGATGGTAAAGAAATTTTCAGCGTCGCCGTCAAGAACAGTCCATTATTGCAATGGATGAAGAAGCCGGTCAGCTTTTCGGCGGTAGAACTGTCACCTGAAGCAAGAAGTCACCTGGATCCGCTGGTGTTAACATCCTGAAAAAGGAGGGGTACCGAAATACTACCAACTTTTCGTTTTGGCT
>JAJJMA010306407.1:0-11937 GCA_023529015.1 Papaver nudicaule | reverse complement strand
GACCAAGAAGAAATCAAAAAAGAATGGTTGAAGGCAGAACAGAGGAAGTCGGCACAGAACCCATCCTCGGCGATAGTAGTTTCCGAGGCAGGAAAGCAGCAGGTTACCGCCGAGCAACATTGGAATTCTCAGAAGCGAGGAAATTATGATGGGCGAGATAAGCAAGACAACAGGGGAGGAAATTATGGACGAGGAGGAAGAGATAATCGGCGAAATGGGAATGGAGACAGAAGATATAATGGGGATAATAGAAAGTTTGGCAGAGGCAACCAGCAACCTTTTCAAGATGTTACTTTGCCCAAGTTGCGTGTTTCTTATACAGATGCATTCGGTCAGATTGAAAGTTCAAATTGTAGGGATGAAATCCGCTATCCTTATAACAGAGGAAACCCAAGGGTCCCGCCAGCCAATACCAACTCCTTTTGTCAATTTCACCAATTCCATGGCCACTCAACAGAGAATTGTACCGGCGTACAGCAAGAGGTCCATCGATTCGTCAGTATGGGGAAATTTCAGGATTTCCTAGAATTGCCGCCGCCACCGCCTCTCATGGTCCAGCCAATTCAAGCCATTCCAGTCCACACTCCAAATGTGTACGAGGTTAAGGTTGAGCGAGATTTAATGGAATTAGACTGCTTTTCCATTGTGCATTCAAAAATTACCAGGGATGAATTTCATGATAATGTCATGTCTCGAGTCCATAAGCGAGATAGAATGGGGAACGAGATTTGTAGTGTCGCCGCTAAGCAAGAGCCGTTGCAGGAATGGATGAAAGCCTGTGTTGGATTCTCTGCCCAAGAGATTCCACCAGAAGGAAGAAGTCATAACAACCCTTTGGTTCTTACTATTCAGATGGAAGGGTTCAGGCTGCCGAAGGTGCTCATTGATCCGGGTAGTTCTGTGGACATTCTCTTTAATACTGCCTTTGAGGCGATGAGAGCAAAGGACAAGAAAATGCCCTCGCCGACGGTATCCTCCTACAACATTTATGGGTTCAATGGCATTGCGTCTAAGCCTAAGGGCGAGATTGAGCTAAAAGTGAAAATTTGTGACGAGTACTTCTTGAATACTACTCTTTGTATTGTGGATGTTGACTCACCGTATGCTGCAATTCTGGGGAGACCATGGCTCCACAGTTTAAAGGGAGTCCCTTCTACTTATCATCAGCGCCTAAGGTTCCCCACACCATTTGGAGTCGCCGAGTATGTTGGAGATTTATCAGTGGCCAAGGCATGCAACTCGGCGGATGTGCAAATGCGAGAAAGTCGAAAGGTGAAATTGGCAGAGAAAAAGAAGCTCGGCAAGGAAGCGATTAAGGAACAAGAAATTCTAGACTTCATCGCCAACCCAACTACATATGTACACTCAGTAAATTCAGTAGAAGACTCGGCGAAGTCTGGAGATAAAACCTTATAGCAATTAAAGGAACCATCGCCGATGGGAGAGCCAGAATTGCATTTCACGGCGGTGGAACCTACCAAAGACGTTAATATCGGCGAGGAGCAGGAGCCAAAGATGGTAAAGATTGGTACTCTTTTAACTGAAGATGAATCGGCGAAATTGCTAGCGCTACTCAAGGAGTATGTTGATGTCTTTGCTTGGGGCATGAATGAGATGCCAGGGATTGATCCGGCGATAGCATGCCATAAGCTCGATATCGATCCAAAGGTTAGGCCATTCAAACAAAGAATTAGGAAACTGGCTCCAGTTTATAAAGAGGCAGTAGAGGCAGAAATTGACAAAATGAGAGCATCCGGTATAATAAGACCAGTGCAATATCCACAGTGGATAGCCAACATGGTTGTAGTACCAAAGAAGAACAAGGGAGTAAGGATCTGCATTGATTTCAGTGACCTTAACAGAGCTTGCCCCAAGAATAGTTTCCCATTGCCGAGTATTGACCAGACCGTGGACGCTACATCAGGTCACGAGTTGCTGTCATTTATGGATGGTTATTCAGGATATAACCAAATACCTTTGGCGGAGGAAGATCAGAAGCATACAGCTTTCTTCTCCACTAAGGGGTTATTTTGTTACACTAGGATGCCATTTGGGTTGAAGAATGCCGGCGCTACTTATCAAGAGATGGCACAGAAAATGTTTGAGAAATGGATTGGGAAGACGATGGAAGTCTATGTCGACGATATGCTCGTCAAGAGTAAGAAGAAACAAACTCATGTGGAAGACCTAAGAGAAATATTTAACCATATGCGTGTTACTAAGCTCAAGATCAATCCAGCAAAATGTGTTTTCGGCGTGACCTCAGGAAAATTCTTGGGATATGTCGTCACAAAGAAGGGAGTGGAAGCTGATCAAGCCAAGGTTAAAACAATCATAGAGATGCCCTCGCCGGTCACTGTAAAGGATGTTATGCGACTTAATGGGACTTTGGCGTCTCTCAACAGATTCATCTCCAGATTCTCCGATAAGTGCAAGCTGTTTTTCCAGACATTGAAGAAGGGAGAAAAGTTCAACTGGACTGAGGCACATGAAGCTGCATTTCAAGGCATCAAGAAGTATCTTGCTACTCTCCCAGCAATTCAGCCACCTGAGCACGGCGAGGAACTCAGAGTATATCTCGCTGCTACGCCATTTGCCATAAGTGCAGTGCTTGTAAGAACCAAAGGTGGAGAAACACCTATATACTATATCAGTAGGACGTTGCAAGGAGCAGAGAAGAATTATACCAAAATAGAGCAGTTAATTCTGGCTTTAGTTTTCGCATCTCAGCGATTACGTCCATATTTTCATGCCCATCCCATCGTGGTCCTCACAAAAACTCCAATAGAGTCTATTTTGCACAGCTCTCAACGAGTGGGACGCATCGCCAAGTGGAATCAGCAGATTGAACAATTCGGCGTCCAATATGAAATACGCACAGCTCAGCGGTCTCAAGTTATAGCAGATTTCCTCGCCGACTTCCCAATAGATGAAGAAGAAGAGATTGAAGAAATCCCATCCTCCTTGGATGAGCAAGAGCATGAAGTTCCAGATTTATTGAAATGCAGGCCTGATGGATGGGAGGTTTATGTAGATGGTTCGTCGAATAAAGAAGGAAACGGGATTGGAATTGTTCTCATCTCGCCGAAAGGTGCCAGGATAGTGCACTCGCTAAGACTGGAATTCCCGGCGACTAACAATGAGGCAGAGTATGAAGCAGTCATTCATGCAATGCGGATACTCATAGAAATGAAAATTAGCAATGTTAGATTGACAAGTGACTCCCAGCTGGTGATTCGACAAATATCTGGACGTTACCAAACGGCAGACCCATCTATGCAGAAGTACCTAAAACTTGCTAGGGAGTATGCCCAGAGGATCACAGGTATCAAGTTTCGCCACATCTGCAGAAAAGATAATAGGCACGCCGATGCATTGGCGTTTATCTCCTCAATGATGACGGACCCGGATGTTCCTTCAATAGCTATTGAAAGGGTAATGCAGCCGTCAGTAACAGCACCAAGGCAATGGGAAGTACTGACAACAAATGTTGAAGAATCAGCAGAAACAGATTGGAGATCGCCGATACGGTACTATTTGGATCACTTAACCTTGCCAGGAAATCAAATCTTGGCCCATCAGATCATCAGTCGCTCGGCGAACTATGAACTCCGAGATGGAATCTTATATCGCCGGTCATTCTCTGGACCACTTCTGCGATGCGTATCAAGGGAGGAAGGTAATAAATTATTAAAGGAGATTCATGAAGGGGACTGTGGAAATCATGGTGGCCAAAGAGCTCTAGCTTTGAAGGTCAGAATGCAAGGATATTATTGGCCTTGGATGAATAGGGACGCAAAAGAATATGTTCAGCGATGTAAGCCATGCCAGCTGTATGGAAGAAGAATTAAAGCGCCGGCAACATCTTTGAGCTCAGTGCTCAGCCCTTGGCCTTTCGCCAAATGGGGCATTGATATTATTGGTCCACTAACTACAGGCTCTGGACAGAGGAAGTACATCATTGTGGCGACAGATTATTTCACTAAGTGGTGTGAAGCTAAAGCTATCAGGAAGAAAACAGGACAAGAAGTATTCACATTCATCTGGGAGAACATATTTTGCAGATTTGGCGTACCGGCGGAGATATGTACCGATAATGGGAAAGAGCTAGTCGGCGACAACATCAGAAAGCTACTCGCTCATTATAGTGTCAAACTGGGAAAATCAACCCCTTTATACCCTCAGAGCAATGGCCAAGCAGAGGCCACCAATAAGACTATTGGAATGGGACTGAAGAAAAGATTGGAAAAACACAAAAAGGCATGGTGTGAGCATTTACACAATGTCTTGTGGTCATATAGAACTACGGTTCGAGAAGCAACTGGGGCATCTCCTTTCTTACTCACTTTCGGCGCCGAGGCAGTGCTCCCATCTGAAGTAATTCTGCCTACTACAAAGCATGAGGCATGGGAAAAGAATCTGAATACAGATCTAATCCTAGCCAAGCTAGATGACTTAGAAGAACAGCGATTGATCGCCCTTACTCACATGGAGAATTACCATCGGCGACTAGCAAGAGAATACAATAAGCGAGTGATTCCCAGAGAGTACTCACCCGGCGAGCTGGTGCTCCGAGAAGTTCCCCCATCTCAACGAGAAGGTTGCAGGAAGTTGGAACCTGTGTGGGATGGCCCTTATGTCATCAAAAGAGTGGCTGGACCAGGAGCGTATATACTAATTGATGAACATGGCGTACAACTTGAACATCCTTGGAACGCCAGGTTCCTTAAGAAGTACTATCCTTGAGGGATACCATGTAAAATCCGAAGTCTTGGGCGGGCATAATATCCAAGAAATCTTATTAGCTTGTGTAAAATAGCAGCAAATAAGATCCGGGGATGTAGGTTTGCTATCATGCGCCGAACCCCGTTAACAAATCGTCGAGTCATTTGCACTTTCACTCACTGAGTAATCTAACTCCAGTGAGAGATAGAGTTCTAAAGATCCAAGAGCAAAACAGCTGAGGCAAAATACTCAGTCGTCGGCTATTAAAGCCCAATGCAGAGGCACAAATGCCCAAGGCAAAAAAAATGCCATACAAAACCCTGATCAGGTACTAAGGCCAAGTGCCATCTTTAAAAGCAAAACGCCCAAATCAATAAATCAACTAAGAGCCAAGATCTCTTATGCAGAAGACTTACTTCCATCGAGTGAAAGCCCTTATCGTAACTGTTAGTCCGACCCAGGCTAGTTGTAAGGCCAGCCGTGTTACTTGTTGATCTGTAAGTGTTTGTAAGGAAATAAGGTCCCCTTTTGCTGTAGCATCACATCGGCGGTTCCGCTGGTGTGCTAATCCGTCTAAGCCATAGCATCACTCCTGGCGGAGTGTATTGAAGTCTATGAGGGCAACCCATTCTACTTATATTAGATCGCCGACGGGCACAAGTAATGGTTACGGCTGGGTTCTACCCTGTTGCTCTGGGAAATTGTTAGTTCAATTTATAAGATATTGTTGGCGGTAACGAGGGCCAGGGCTTCACTCCTTGGAAAGTTAGCTCTTGCAAGACAAGATGAAAATGAGCAAATGTGCTTCCAAATATGCACAGGGAAAATTGCATATGGGAAACAGATATCAGTAGACATAAAAACAAGCATCCATATATCAAGATTAACAAGAAAATGGTTCATTACAAGAAAACCCACCAAAACAACATTCAAAAGAAAATGGTTCACTACAAGAAGACCAGGGGTAATAAGAAGAATACAAAAACTAAAGGAAACAACAATCTATCTACCCCAGCATTTGGAAAGCAGAAGTAAAGTTACTCTAACACCTAGGATCCGCAAAGGGACTCTTGGGAGTAGGGGGCTTGTCCTGATCTTGGTCGCCGAGAAGATCGGCGCCTATGTCGCCTGTCCCACTATCATCAGGATGACAAACATTTTCAACAGTTCCAGCAACATTTGGCTCGCCAAGATTTCCTGTGCCTTGCTCGTCGACAGTAATAATTACCTCGTTACTTTGCTCGGCGACTGGTTGACCAGCATTAACAGTCGCCGTTCCTGAAGTCTGCCATCCAACCTTTCCAGCAAAAGCAGCAAGGGATAGATTCTGTCCCTTAGGAATTGCATTTTCAGCTTCATCTTCTGAGCTTTCTTCCTCAGACCACTGCTCCTCCTCCTCCTCTTCTTCATTTTCTTCCTCAGCCTCTTCTTCATTTTCTTCTGCAATCAGCACCTCTTTGCCTTTGGCAGTTCTCTTCTCTTGCTCGGCGAGTTGTTCTGGAGTGAGACGTATGTAGGCCGAGGGAATCTCCACATTAAGCTGAGGCAGGAATTTGTAAGCAAAATCCTGGGCTCCGACGAAGGCAGCTTTGACAACATCAGCTTTGTGACGCTTCTCCCAGTATTGGGCATCGTCCTTGACTTCGGCGAGTTCAATCTCGAGACCATCTCGGGCACCCTCCAACTCTTGAATCTTGCTAGCGCAAGAGGCATGGTCAAGGAGTCGCTTGTTCAGATCGGCGAGTTGGCCAGCACAGGAATCATGCTCTTTGAGCTTTTCAGACAGCTCCTCTATCTTGCTGGGGCAAGACTTGTGCTCCTTAAGTTGATCAGAAAGATCTTGGACCTTTTTCTCCAGTTCATGACAACCTTTGATGACCTCCTCATTCTGGACTGCTTCGTTTCTTAGCTTCTGAATGGTTGCTGAGGCAGAGAGAAAGAATGATATGATGAGAAAAACGGAATATTAACATAAGCGTGATAAGTCGTGAGTAAATCCTACAAAAGCTACCTTCTAGGTTGCGGACATGATCTCGCATACCCTCTTGTGCTTCCCTAAACTGAGTCATATGAAACTCGAAGTTTTCGTTCGCACACGGACCTAACATTTGTTCTATTCGGCGATGTTGGTCAGAGCATTGCTGATATAACTCGATTGTTAAGGTTTCCTGCCTTTTCGCCGAATCCTTCCAACGCTGAATCTGAAACTCGGCGATTTCTTTTTCGGTACTCAAGCTAATAATTTGGGAAGCCAATTTATCAGCTCTGGACTTCTCTTCTTTCCAAAGAAAAGAAGCTCGCTTATGACTTGTCTCAGCCTCTACCTTGGCAGCTTGAGCTAGTTCTTCTCGGCGGAGTGCCTCATCTCGTTGGCTAATCATTTGGCCTAATTCGGAGCGAGCAGCTTGATAAGTATTACAAAGATTTCTTATAATATCAACGTCCAGATCCAACTCTCGGCGACACCATTTAAGGTCCTTTTGAAAGGCGAATAGTTGGCTACACTGCTTAAGGTTGCTAGTACTAAGTCTTTCGTTTTCAGATTCAGCTCGCCTAAGCCTATCGTCATCAGAGGAATGGCAACCTTGGAGGGCAGGAAATCTAAGGGTCGGCGAAAGAAGCAAAACAAACACAAAAAAAAAAAAATAATAATAAATAACACAAGCAACAAAGACGTGGAGAAACTTACCCTGTTGAGTAGTGACTGTCAGGCTCCTGTCTCGAGCCTCCTTCTTTAACCTTTCGACCTCTTGACCACGCACTGTGGCCTCATGTTTCAATTGGCTGATTTGAGTCCTAAGGTTAATATTCTGACGACCAAGTCCTTCAAGGGCTGAGCCAACGCTCAAGCAGTGGTGAAAATGCTGAGGAACACATGCAGTAAACATAAATCTCAAATGATGGCAAGGACTAGTCATAATACAATTTCACAAAAATACTCACCATATTGAACAGGTTGAAATGTTCCTGATAAGGAATGACCTCGGCGGCTGTATGAAACTTTGGGTGATGCACAAACCCAGGGCGACTATACTGGGCCAAGGTTTCATAGTACTCGTGGTCCGTGCAGTCATCCGCCACACTAAGCTTATCGAAAGCCTCGGCGAGCATGTTAGGAGCAGTCACTTGCAGGCACTCAGGTCCCTTCTCAGGCTGAGGAACAAGAGGATGCCGAGGCAACCTATCAAGAACAACCAAGCCAGCGAGATGTGGCTCAAGTACTGAGGCAGAAGAAGTATGATGAACAGACGGCATCTGGGGATTCTTGGAAGAAGAAGAGGGCACGGAAGTATCTTGCCCACCAGAAATGTTGAGCTGATCCAGATCCATATCAAGATGATCAGTATTCTTGGGATATGTCTCCGAGTCAAGGTGCATATCCTCTGTATTTTCGATAGCAGAAGGATCAGTGGAACCATACTTTACGGATTGCTCGGCGAGATTACTAGAGTTATCCACCAAAGGCTGGTCGACGAGCATGCTGGAGCTATCCTTGATAGATTGGTCGCTGACAAGCTCTGGATTTTCCCGAGTAGGAATAGTTTCCTTGACAGGTGAAGAAGGAATTGATGGAGGAGGAAGATTTTTAGCAGCCAGTTGGCGAAGTTCTTCATCTATTTCGGCGGGAGATGGCCTAGATTTTTTGGAGCGCTGCAAATTGCATAACATCAAAGATACATCTATCAGATCTCGGAACAAGCAGAGGCAAATATAGATATATATTTTAAAAATATATTGGCACATATTTTTAAAATAAGTTTAAGTAAAATGCTTGTTACAAGATCTTCAGTTGGATCTTTGCTAACATGGAAATAACTTTGGCACGAACATAGATATATATTTACCTGAGAGGCACCGGCGACAGTAGTATCGTCTCGCCCTCTCTTTGTCCCAGCAACAGCATCAGCCGAGAGTTTGACGTAGCCTTTGTCTTCTGTCCTGAGATATTTGCCATCCTCACCCTTGGCATATTTGTCAGCATCAGGCCAAACTACACTCCAGAAGGTATGACTGGCAAGAGAGGCATGCTCAGGCAAAAAAGATTCTCGGATCTTGGTCTTGTCATCATCCTCCCAGCCGAGTAGCCAAGGACCATCGACGAGACAGGGAAGATTGGAAAAGTCGCCTTCAGAGCTATGGCGAACGGATGGTTTGTCCTTAGTACTTGTAATCTCGACGTCGGCGAGTAACAAGTCTGCAGTCTTTATCTTTGGGGCAAATCTAATAGCCCAGGGATCGGTTTTTCTGTTGCAAGAAGCCACAGAATATTGTTCAAGAAATTTTTCCACAGTAAACTCCTCAGGTTTGTGAGCCTTCAGGTTGGCGAGCGAGGGATAGTTTGTTTTGCCCTCTCGGCGCAGGCTCCATTCAGTCATCACTCGGATAGCATTACCCGTTAGTTGGAAGGGACTTCTGTTAATCGCCGCAAGAAGATCGACGATAAAAGTGTTGTTTGGATTGTACAGAGGAAAAGTTAGCCCAGCTTTTAGTTGACCAAAAGCAACAGCAGCCCAAGTATTGCTTGTCTCGGATCGAAGAAGATCGTCGACGGATAATAGATCAGATGCTTTCTGTGTCTCAGGGAGAGAATGGATCTTGGGATTAAGAAATTCTACCTTGTAATGATCACAGTAGCCAGGCCAATTAGTTTTCCAGTTTGGCACCTTGGGGTCAGAAGACTTTGTTTTGCTAGCTGTGCTCTTAGACTTGGAGGGTTTTGGAGCCATTAAAGCAGCTTAAAGATTGCCGGAGAAGATGAAGATTGGTGGTTTCAGGTGGTGGTTAGCCGGAAAAGATGAAGAATGGTGGTTGTGGTGACGGAAAGTGGAGAAAAAGGGATCTGAAGCAGGAATCAGCGTAAAGAGAAGAGGAAATCGTTGTGAAGCAAAGGAAAAGAAAGAAGAAACAGCAGTAAAGGAAATCTTAAGATGGAGAGGGAAAAGAAAGAAGATGAAAAGTTTTGAATGCAGCAGCAGAAAGATTAGGGTTTTGAGAAAAAACTCGTAAAGAAGGAAGCAGATGTGGAGCCGAGTATTTATATGAGTTTAGGGAAGAGTAACCGGCGATAACGGTTATGCGTTATGGTGGAGTAATGGAAGTAATGGGCGAAAACGGTTACCAGTCGTAAAGTGAAGCTGCGCATGGAAGACACGTGGAGTAACGTATGCATGCTAGCGGACGTGTGGCGAGAAAAAAGGCTAGTGGAGAACGTGGGGCGGTATTTTCGGCGAGTACTATGGTTTCATCCCCGGCGACTGAAGTCTTAGGAGATGAAAGAGGCAAAATGTAAGGGTAGAAAATACCTATCCGATATAAAAGCATCATAGAGGGGCTGTTGTATAAAAAGGATACAGCCGAAATGTCCTGGATCAACGAGTAACGAAAACGGGCGATATAAGAATGAGCGAGCATGGTGCCAACGAGTAGGGTATCAGCGAGTAAGGTGCCAACGAGTAAAAGACCTATCGCCAATTGTTAGGTGATAGTTAGGTGATAATTGGGTGAGCATTTAAGAGAAGTCAGAACGGATATATTGTCAGGTTGACTGATTGACTCAGTGGAGGATGCGTCAGCAACCTTATCTCCAAGAAGATTCTCTCGTCTATGTTTACCAAGCATGAAATGAGCTCGCCGAGATGTGTGTGTGCCGGCGAGTCATGACAAATAGTGTCAGTCTAACTTTGTTTGTATTAGCTGTTTACCACTATGTAAAAGGTCTATAAATAGTGAGCTAACCCATGGAGAAAGGGGTTGGACACATTTGGGATTGGTCTGGAGAGAGGAAAAGTATCCTACTTGCTCCCTACAGCCCAAGACTAAAGTTAGGGTTCTTGCCTAAGGAACAAAACATAAAGATTAGCAAGGTAATGGAGGTTGTAATCATACTTATAATAGTGGAATCCTTGGATGTAGTCCTTTCTTATGGGCGAACCAAGTAAATCAGCTTGTCAAGTATCTCTAACTCTATCTCCTTTATATTTCTTATGATATTGGTATGAATGTATGCTTTGAGAATGATTGTGTGCATGTTGGTGTATCATATTTGGGTGTACTGTGTAAGATCTAACCATCGGGATTTTACACAGTTACATTTTGGCGCTGGAAAAGGTTTTGAGCTTGTGTTTCCTTGATTTGTTGGTATGATTTATTGATGTTCTTTTCTTTCCATATGTGGTATGAATCGCGTGAATAGCAACTTGTCGGTACTATTTCAGTTACCTTTACTCGCTATATATAGGATTTCTTATTGATTCTTCATGAGTTTTACCTCATCCATGTTTTCTCTGATTCTGTGTATGAGTTGAGATGTTACTGTGTATTCTTTGTTTTTCTATATATGGTATAGCATTAGACCTATAGAGCTCGCCGTTATATTGCAGCGAAATTTTCATGCTATTTTGGGATGTTCTGCTCACCCTATGACATTTCTTCATGATGTCGCCTTTGTTTTGTTATATATATGGTATGATGGGTAACTCATTATAAAGATTCTCTTGCACAGTGTTGCCAAAATTAGAAAGCATTAGAGTATTTTTAGTATGTTATAATGACGGTTCTAGATTCCCGATGAACATTTTTCCTTACCATTTAAAGAAATCATGTTATGTGGAGTGCTAGTATGCTTATAAGAGATGATTCATCGGCCTGATAGGACAGTGGCATCACAAATTTCACTTTTCTCACATGAGCAGCAGGAAATCGCTGTTTTGGGGTATGAATCTCCAAATATAGATATATATTTTCTGGTAGGGAAAACGTTAGTTCTGGTAGTTGGTATAAAACCACAGTTTCATAAAGAAAATATCATCTTAAAATCCTGCTAAGCTGCTTTCCAAAATATTGGTCGTACAATCATTTTGATTTCAAAATCATAGCCACATAGGTTGTTTTGCAAACTTTTGCCATGCTTAGGTCATTATCTGCCTATCACGTGATACAAAGTTGTTCCTTTTGTATTTCATTCATCAATATTCTGAAAAGTAATCCAACTAACTTATTTGGCATTTACCCACAGTACTAACAGAGCAATACTGTCAGGAAGTGTGTTTGTTTTCTTTTACAGTATCTCGGCGAATGGGTCCTAGAGGAAGAAGTGATAAAGCCCCGGCGGGTAGGCCTCCTCGACACCCTATTCTTCCTACACCGGCGATACCCTCCAGTGGTTGCAATACTAGAAGCAGAGCAATGGAACTAGCAGGACCAGTGGATCCT
>JAJJMA010306403.1:530-14011 GCA_023529015.1 Papaver nudicaule | reverse complement strand
CGGTGCTCGGGAGCCTCCCGCGGGACCAACCGGGGGTCCTTCGCGACGCCATGATTGATGAAATAAAGGCGAAGATTAGTCAACTTTATTTACCCGATGCTTCCGCCGACGAGAATTACACGAGGTGGATTCGTCACTGGTATTCATCTGGAGGCAGGGTCGACTCTCTCAGCAATACCAAGATCATAGCTGCATTCCTCACGCTCTGGTTGTCCCGGGATATATTTGAGGGCGATCCTATCGGGACACTGAAGCCTTCCGTTGTTTCCTACGCATTTTGGTTGGCGCGAGGAATGCCTATACCAATTGGGAGTCTGTTACTTGGGTCTCACTATGCTCATCTAAGTGCTTTGGCTCAGAATATGTCTGGTTCCTCCACGGGTCGCGTTTCATCGTTCATCAATCTCCCCTTTCTCCAAGCTTTCTTATGGGAACACTACGTGCATTATGCTCCGCGAGGGGGGCTTCCTTTGGATTCATCGGAGTACGCCAGGATAATGTAGTGGAGCGACAAGCATCCCAAGGACTCAGCAAGGTTGATAGATTTTCTGGACAGAGATGAGTGTGTCTGCTTCCGTCCGTGGTGCAAGGTCTATGATGATAGAGTCTTTCAATTTGAAATCGCGGCTGAGGATGACAAAGTCGTTTTACGCTCCGGGTCTCAGGGTCTTAATAGCTTTGATCACTACGGGCAGCAGGTGTTCATGTGTAGCAGCGTTTCCGGCTTCATCTTCGGCTTCTATCAGGGAGGACTGGTGAGGCAGACGTATAACATTGACAGAGCGGCGCGGTTTATGGGATTTGATCAGGAATTGCCCTTTGAACGTTCCCTCTCTCCACCCGGGGACGACTTGCGTGCGTACTTAGATCCTACCCAGGATCCGGGGAGGAAGGTTGTCTTCTTGGTGGCCGGTAGGTCAGCGAAGGTCACTCCCGAATACAACCTGTTCTGGGATTACACCTTGACGGTTCTGGGCAACTTCGTGAGAAAGGTGAATACAAGTGATAGGCATGCTTTCGCTCTAACACCTCAGGTAGTCTCCTTTCCGAATGTTCATGTATATGCTTTACTTGCCCTGCCTAGGTTAACGAGATTCCTTCTCCTGGTGGCAGATGGCGCCTCCTCCGTTGATCCAACCTAAGAAGAAGATCAAATGTAACAGGATGGAATTACCTGAGGGTTGTTTCATTGCTCCTCCCTTTGTGGCGAGTTCGTGTTCCTCCCCATCTCGAGTGAGTAGCTCTCACTTCGGAAAAACCCCCCTTACATATATCTACCCTTCCTTGGTTGATCTTCTTTCGTCGTTTCTGTAGGGTTCAGTACCGGAGGAGTGTGATGGCCCCACGGAGTCCCCAGTTGTCGATGTGGAGGCGACGAAGGGGGGTGAACGAGCCGATTGGTGCGAGTCTTGAGACGAGGAAGGAGGTAGACGAGCTGATTGGTGCGAGTCTTGAGACGAGGAAGGAGGTAGACGAGCCGCTTGTTGCGAGTCTTGAGACGAGGAAGGAGGTGGACGAGCCGCTTGGTGCGAGTCTTGAGACGAGGAAGGAGGTGGACGAGCCGATTGGTGCAAGCTTTGAGACTTCTTCTCCTTTCTTTGTTGAGGCTGACGATCGTGCACTCACCCAGGTGAAGCTTGTTGGAGTTTGTTGGTCTCTTCTCTTTCAGGTTCATTTTCGCATAACCAGTATCGTCTAACTATAATCCCGTCTCTACAGGAACAGGGGGACGAGGGTCGTGTTGATGCTGTCTCGGAGAACGTGGAAACGTTAGAGAGTGGGGATGACTTGAAAGGCGACACGAATATCTCCGAAGCTCTCGATGAAGTTATTCCGAATGGTCCAGGATCGGCCGTCCTTCGGGGACGGACATCAGAAGACGACGTGGGTACCAGTCTTCCCAAGGTTACCGATGAAGTCATTTTGGGTCCTGTGGAGGCGACCGACGGTGGTACGGATGTGGAGCCTTCTTATCCTGGTGCTGGGGTGGCTTTTCCTTCGTCTGTTAGTCGAGTTCGACCTGGGTATGTCTTGGTGGGCAATTTCCCAGTAGCTAGTAAGTACCAGACGCTATACACTCGTATTTGGAGGAAGTTCGGCCATATTGCCCATGAGAGGGAGCAGAGGTTTCTCTCCGGGTCGATAGTCGGCGTTCTGTTGTCGAGGGTGTCTGAGATGGCTGCTCAATCCATTGACTCCGCAGACCCGCTCGATGTCCAAGATTGGGAGGATTCTATAGTTGCAGCTGAGTCTAAGGGTTTCAATGTGGCTTGGCTGCGGGATAGGTTCGAAAGGGCTAAGGCTCAGGGGTCTCTGGAGATCCTCCAAGAGAAGGAGAAGAAGGTAGCAGAGTTGAAGGCCGAGTTGCAGAGGGAGGAAGAGGAGCTGGAATGGCTAAGGCTATCTTGCAAAGGTGGACCTACTAGGGTCTTGAGTGATATTCTCGACTAGGTGTTTTTTTTTTTTTTTAGTACAAGGTTCCTTCTTTCCTTTTAGTTTTCGAACGGTGAGTGGGATGTAGTTTTTTTTTTTTGATTGGATTGGGCTATGTTTTCTAAGGGATATTGAAATAAAATACTTTCTTAATTGATTCTGGTAAAATGGAAATCCTATTTGCTAAAATGGAAATCCTATCTACTGCACGCTATGATGCGCTGCTTTGGAGGAATGAAAATACAATAAACAGGAGGCTCAGTGTCGTCCTCCCTTAGGGTTCCGGTGAAAACCTTGCTAGACTGAATTCGATCCCATAGCCGGTATGGCATGGATTAAATTATAATCAGGAAAGAGCTCCTTCACTCTCTTGTTGAACCTTTCCATATACGCGACTGCATCCTCCCATTTCTCTTGCTTGAGGTCGAACAGTCCCACGTATTCCCCGAAGTCTGGGATGGTCTCTAGGACTTCGGGCGGTATGTTGCAGGGGACGAGCTTGCCTTCTCCTCGAATCTTGTCGTTGCGTAGCTTGTCATGTACAACTCCAGACTCCTGAAGAGCTTTGATGAAGATCCTAATAGCTGTGCCGACGTCTACTGTGGGTTTTCAAGGTTTTTCTCTCGAGTAACTCCCCTCGTGGTGAGTCCCCAGTGACTCGGTGAATGTGGGTTATCAGATACGAGAGGGGTGGACGAAGTACCTTCTTGGTTGAGGGGGCTTTCGTCGGTCCTTGCGAACTCCGCGGGCATGGTTACCGTCTCACTGCTTTTCTGTGCGAATCGCTTCATGAACTCTAGGGGGAGTGACTCCTGGTTGTTGTAAATCCATGGGCGTCCTAGCACCATGTCGCTTTCGATTGCTCCCTTAACAATGTGGAACTCCGCTATGGTTGGAACCGTGGCGATTTCGACGGGGAGGTCGATCCATCCGTAAGTCCGTACTTCGGTCCCGTCAGGACCTCTGATGATGGTTGGGGCACGGACGGCCTTGCTTCACGGGATGTTGGCGGCTCTGAGAGTCTTGACTGAGATGATGTTCACCGGGGATCCTGGGTCGATGAGCGTCTTTGAGAATTCAGCATCAGACACACGGGTGGTTGTGAGGAGTCCTCAGCCTTGTACTCCTGCTTGTGGCTTCTATTTGGGCGTCGTCTGGTCATTGACCTCCTTGAAAGGTAGGCGTTTCCCTGCTATCACCGTGTTGAGTGCCGTGAACATGTCTTTCCGTTGTGGCTTCGAGAGACAGAGAGTTTCGCATAGCTGGAACATTATCTCCTCCACTCTCTCATTCACCGGTTGCTCCGGGAACATGAATGCTCGAACAGGTAGAGGATTTTGATATACTCCTTCGTTTCCTAGATGCAATTCTCCGGACTCCACCTTGGCTTGGAAAATCCGCTTAAGCGTAAAGCAGTCCCTGGTGGAGTGAGTAGTAATTTGGTGATAGCGACAATACCTTGGGCTTGCGACTTCTTCGGCCGTAGGAGGGCGTTGAGGCGAAGGGAGTGTGATTACCCCGTCCTGGATCCAAGTGTCCAGCAGCTCTAGTACCTCCTCCATGGGGAACGGGTAGTCTGGTACTTCTGGTCTGGCTTTCGACCTCCGCATCTCCTGTTGTTGTTGCCCTCCTTGGTTCGTGTTCTTGTTTGGGGTCTCCGGAGTTGAGTTAGCGCGTTTTGGATGCGTTACCTCTGCGACACTCCCTTTTCTCTTCCCTCCTTCGCTGACAGTGCCCATGGATGGTAGGTTATTGTTGTACTGTTTGTTAATCAGCCTTCTGTAGCCACGAGTGGCACGAGTCTCTTCGTTTCTGAGGGGTTTAGTTCTTTCCAACAGAGCGGGTGCGGTAGTGGCAGACCTCTTCGCAGCTTCATGGAGTTCAGAGAAGGTCTGGAAACGGAGGTTCTCCAAGAGGGCTCGATATACAGGAATCATTCCGTTGATGCAGAGTTCCACTAACTGTTGTTCCGTGACGTTCGGATCGTGGCAATCAAGGGCTTGAGTTCTGAATCTCTTGACGTAGTCGTTCGGGTGTTCGCTAGGCCTCTGGAACATTCTGCCGAGGTCGGATAATGTTATCTGCTCAGACACGAAGAAATACTTGCGGTAGAACGCGCTCACCATCTCGCCCCAGGTCCCAATGTTGTTAGGAGCAAGATTGTTGTACCAGGTGTAAGCTCTTCCAGTGAGAGACTTCGAGAACTCTTTGAGTCTCAAGACATGGTTGTACTCGTGTTCCCCTGGAGACTCCAGAAATCGCGAGATGTGTTCACGTGCATTCCCAGTCCCGTCATACAAGAAGAACATGGGCGATATGTATCCTTTGGGAAGAGCAATCCTCTGGACCTCGTGCGGGTACGGTGGCTGGTGTTGGTGGACGGGTGACGTCACATCTCGTTCTCGGCGTAGCAGCTTTTCCAAGTCGTCTGCCGTGACATAGCGGGTCGGTTGCCCTCCTCTCTGTCGAGATTCTTCTGGGAGAGAAAGCGCTTCGTCATCTCGGATGTGGACCACCGTTGAGCGAGTACCTGCGGTAGCGGCTTCAGGGGTCTCCCTGGCTGGTGAACTTGACAGCTTCGAGGTTAGAGTCTTGAGGCAATCCAGGATTCCTATCTGAGTGTCGAACATCTTGACTTGGTTTTCTGCGAGGGCGTCCTGTCGTTTGGCTAGCTCCTCTATGGTTAATGCTCTCGATACTCCTTTTCCTTTGTCGGCGGTAGTGTTGACCTTAGTTGTGGAAGGAGGGTTCTTGCTAGAGGTGTGGTTTGGAGCTTTAGGAGTAACTGGGGTGATGGGGATAGCTGAGATGACGGGTGTTGAAGAGGGATTATCTAGGGTAACAGGTGCGTCGGGCGTATTGCTGGTGGGTTGGTAGGTGCTGTGTTGGAGGCTTCAGCATCGTTCGTTGAAGAGTTGGGGTTTTTGGTATCTGATCCCGACCTAAGTTCAACCATCTTTGAGCAAATTTCTCTGGAACCGAGAGAATGATCTCCCACTGTGGTCGCCAACTGTTTTTACCTGGAAAAACAATGTACCGTCTCTGGGTACTTTCGTAGTGCTCGAAGATCAAAGTCGAACAAGACAAGCCTAAACCAAGGATGGCCGTTCCCGTCTTGCTTCGGTCACAGAGAGGATAGAGGTTGGTCTAGGGAGGGAAACAACGAAGAAACTTGAGATCAGGTTGAGGATGTGTTTTGGGTGTAAGAGTTCAAGATCTCCGTCGTGAAGTCGACTGGAAATCTCCAAGGCTAGAAACGTGTTTCGATTCTCAGGTGTTTTCTCTGAGGCTCTGGATTGTGTGTTCTAGGTGTTCAGAACGTTTTTGATGTTCTTAATGTTCTGCCTTGGAAAATAGAGGAAGCCTTTATTTATAGTTTGAACTCACCCTGATCTCTCGACAGAGAAGGTGGAAGTCGTGGAAGAGTGGAGGAGTGGAGGACATGCGTTGGTTTCCGCAACTGCTTGAGTCGTGTGGAACATGCCCACTCGCGCCATCTTCTTGTAACTGTCCACTATCTCCATCAGTTTCTTTCAACTGTCGTAGACCGCCAGACCAATACCCCTAAAGTTATCCCCCCGTGTGATGTTTTGATGTCTTGAGCGAGTGGTACGCAGATATTGCGTAGTTGAGTTGAGTTGAGTAGAGTAGAGTCGTACGACTAATCGTCGTGACTAACACGAGCGCAGTGCCTCTGGGACACGAGCATAGGAGTGGCCTTGGCTGTCTGGCCAAGGCCATAAGTGTTGGAATGCGCATTGGCGCTGGTGTGGTGCTATGGCTCTTGGCGCCACGGCCTTGGCTTTTGGCCAAGGCCAACCTGTTGTGGCGCCATGGACTATGGCGCCACGGCCTTGGCTCTTGGCCAAGGCCAAGCTTGGACGCGCTTTGGCGTTGGTAGTGTTAAGGTGGCGTCAGGGCTTATGGCGCCACGGCCTTGGCTGGCCAAGGCCCACTTGTTGTGGCGCCATGGACTATGGCGTCACGGCCTTGGCCTCTGGCCAAGGCCAGCCTGTTGACGGCTATGATTCTCGTTATGGTCTTGGCCTTTGGCCAGACTAAGTAGGTTTGTGGCGTTTTACGCCATGGCCTTGGCCTCTTGGCCAAGGCTGGTTTTCGTGGATCCATGGTGACTTCATGGTTTATGGTGTCATGCTATGTGGCGTTTATGGCTTTGGCATCTGGCCAAGGTCGACTTTGGGCAGCATGTGCCTTAGTCGCGGTGTGAGTGCTTATGCTACAACACACTTGAGGTCATGGCGTGTTTATCCATGGTATGCTAGACCATCCTGAACTTGGGATTAGATCCGCTTAGGCCTGTTTAGGCTGGTGTATGCTTCTCAGAGAGCTCCGGACCGGCCTGGGGCTTCATTTCCGAGGTTTACACCAAGACTCGTATGTTGAGTCGTATTTAGGAGGAAATCCATGAGGATGCGTCTCTGTTGATTCTTCACCGTGTACCATTAAGTGGCCAGACTCTGGGCAGATCAATGGGTTTAATATGTTGGTGAGATCATTAGTACTGCTCTACGATGTTACCCTCCCCACCGGAGTTATAAGAGAGAGCTCATAGAGAGTGTATTTGGCTCATGGAATGGGTTGCACTCTGAGCTATAGAGATGAGCCTGAATAGGCGATTGCCTTTAATAAGACATGGTTTCGAGAGTGTTTTGACAATCTTATCCCTCTCTCATTTTTTCACCATCTACACTAGGTTATACTTTGCTATGCGGACAACTAAACCTGAGTATTTGGAAGAGGCACAACTGGTTTATAATAACCACCTCAAACAGTTCCTTAGGCAGCTTGTCACAGGAGATGGGTCGGGGTTTGGGCTGCTGCAACAAAGGCTTGTCACAATCCCTATCAAGCATGGTGGTTTAGGGGTGTACACCATGGAAGACACTATGCAGTATTCCTATTTAGCCTCTTGTTTTCAGACAAGATCTCAGCAGGAGAACATTTTGAGGCATTCTGGGGTATCTGACTTGAGTCCCAGCTTTGAGAGAGCTCTTGTCTCCTACAAACAGGTATGTGGTATTGAGAATTCTTCATTGTGCATTGATGATATTGCCCCCCATTCTATGAGTTCCTTGGCAATCAAATACTTCGATGCTCTGAAGAATGATTTACCTAATCAGTTTGTTATGACTGAGCGTGATTCAGCATTGTGGCAGCGCAATAGAATCAAGCATGCACAAGACTATTTGTTGGCCATTCCGATCGCTGGGCTTAACCAGAAACTTGGGTCGCGGCAATTTAGAGCTATTCTACGTTATAGGCTTGGGATTCCTCTTTTTGAGGAAGGGGACACTTGCTCTAGTTGTGGCAGAGATATGGATATTTTTGGGGATCATGCCTTGTATTGCTCGCATGGGGTCGGTCTCAAGTACAGGCACGATTTGGTTCGTGATACTTTTGCGGATATTTGTTATCGTGCGGGGGTCCCAGCTAGGAAAGAGGTTGATTTGGGGTTCCTCTCAGATACCGGAGTAGCTCTCAGACCTGCAGATATCTTGGTTTATAATTGGGATAATGGACATGATGTATGTATGGATATCACAGTTGTTTCACCTTTTACAGGCGTTGGGGTGCGCGCCTTTGTTCCTGGCAAGGCAGTTGATGATGCTGTTGTTCGCAAAAAAGATAAATATTTAGAGAAATGTACTGCTCAGGGCTTTGGGCTTGGTGTGCTTGTTTTCTCTACCTTGGGGGAGCTGGGTAGTGACACAATGGAGTTTCTCAAGATTGCGAAACTATATGGCTAGCCATGATGGGAATGTTGTAGTCGGAGATTTTCTTTTTCATAGGATTGGGGTTGTCGTGCAAAAAGGGATTGGAGCTCAGCTTGTTGCTAGGCTTCCATCCAATTCTTGTAAGCTTCTTTCAGTTGATGATGATTAATAAAATTTCTCTTTGGAAAAAAAAAAAAAAAAAAAACTTAGCGCGGAATTCGAGGCGTGGCCATCATGGCACGCCCCTTTATTCTCTCTCACCTATATATATAAAAAAAAACTTTTTCTCTTATTTTTTTGCACACAAGCTCACTATTGATTTTGATTTACAACCATTAACACTAAAGCTTAACCATTTGTAAATCTCTACTAGTGTCGAATAAAAACCTAAAGCCGTTGGAACTGCTCTCACCATCCAATGCTTAGTCTGAAACATTATTGTTCCACACTAACCAGGGGACTTAATGTAGATGGTGAAAAATGGAAGAGGGAAAAAAATGTAAAATAACTCTCTAATTATGAGTTGCCAAGAGGCAATTGCCTACTCCAGCACATCTCTATAGCTCAGAATACAACCTGTTCTGCAAGCTGAATATGCTCTCTCTGATTGCAATGCTAAATAACCCCACCAACTCATAAAACCACCTATTTACTTCATGTCGACATCGCCTCGAATTCCTCGACATCAGAACTAAATTTCTCACTGGTACCATGGTGGAGAGTTAACAGAGACGCATCCTCATGGATTTCCTCTTAAAATACGACTCGACATCTGAGTCTCAATGAAAACCTCAGAAACATCACAGCTCTAGGCCTGTCCAGAGCTCTCTGAGAAGTATACAACAGCCTAAACACACTTAGGCAGGCCACAATCTTAACACAGAATGGCCTAATATACCATGGATAAGCATGCCATGACCTAAAATACGCCACAGCCCAAGTGCACAAACATAGTCTAAGTGGCATGGCCTAAATACGCCACAAAAGATTGGCCTTGGCCAATGGACAAGGCCGTGGCCTCAAAAACATGGCGCCATACTCATGGCTCCACAAAAGATTGGCCTTGGCCAATGGCGCCATACTCATGGCGCCACAAAAGATTGACCTTGGACAATGGCCAAGGCCGTGACCACAAGGCCATGGCGCCATAAAATAGTATGGCGCCATGAATTGTTAGCCTTGACCAATGGCCAAGGCTGTTGCTATAAGGCCATGGCACGCACCCATGGCGCCACATCCATGTTGGCCATAGAGCCATAGCCATGCAACGTTGTTTAACTCAACACAACCATGCAATATCTGCATACTACACGAGATATCAAAACATCACACGGGGGGATAACTTTAGGGGTATTGGTCTGGCGGTCTACGAAAGTTATAAAGAAACTGATGGAGATGATAGACAGTTACGAGAAGGTGGTGCTGAGTGGACACGTTCTACACGACTCTAGCAGTTACAGAGCACAACTCATGTCCTCCACTCCTCCACTGTTCCACGGCTTCCACCTTCTCTATCGAGAGATCAGGGTGAGTTCAACACTATAAATAGAGGCTTCCTCTATCATCCAAGGCAGAATATTCAGAACAACTAGAACACTCGAAAACATCAGAGCCTCAGAGCACGAGCAAAAACCAGATTCTGAGTATTCAACACACTTCTAGCCTTGGAGATTTCCAGTCACTCTTACGACGGAGATCTTGAACTCTCACACCCAGAAACATATATCAACCTGATTTCAAGATTCTTTAACTGTTTTCCTCCCTAGATCAACCTCTATCCTCTCTATGACCGAAGCAAGACTTGAACGACCATTGACTTGGTTTAGGCTTGTCTTGTTCGATTTTGATCTCGAGCACTACGAAAGTACCCAGAGACGGTACAGTGTTTTTCAGGCAAAAACAATAATGCTTCCACCTAGAAACAGCTTGTACTATAGAGAGTAACTCTTTCTCATAAGTGGACATTGCACAAGCTCTAGGGCCACGAGCTTTACTGTAGAAAGCAATTGGTTGACCTTCCTGCATTAGAACCGCACCTATGGCTTTGTCAGAAGCATCAGTTTCAACAGTAAAGTTTTTGGTGAAGTCAGGAAGAACCATAACTGGGGTGCTGGTCATAACTTTTTTCAGTGCTAGAAAGGCTTCAGTAGCTTCAGAAGTCCAATTAAAAGCATTCTTCTTTAATAGATCAGATAGTGGCTTGCTAAGAACCCCATAGTTTTGCACAAATTTTTTGTAATAGCCTGTCAAGCCAAGGAGTCCTCTCAATTCCCTAATAGAAGTAGGCAATGGCCAACTCACCATGGCAACAATCTTTGAAGGATCAGCAACAACTCCAGCAGCAATGATAATGTGTCCCAAGTATTCCAGCTCTTGTTGACCAAAGCATCACTTAGAAAGTTTGGCATAGAGCTGATGATGTCTTAACAACTCCAGAGTAGTTGTCAAATGTTGGACATGTTCTGATAAGCTCTTGCTATAAACCAGTATATCATCAAAATATACCAAAATGAATCTTCTCAAAAATGGCTGGAAAATATCATTCATGAGATCCTGGAAGGTAGCAGGTGCATTAGTGAGCCCAAATGTCATCACTTTGAACTCATAATGGCCTTGATGAGTTCTAAATGCAGTTTTTGGAATGTCAGGGGTATGGACTCTGATTTGATGATAGTCAGACCTTAAATCAATTTTGGAGAAGTATTGAGCACCATTCAGTTCATCTAACAACTCATCAATGACAGGAATGGGAAATTTATCCTTAATGGTAATGCTATTCAATCTTCTGTAGTCAACACATAATCTCCGAGTGTTGTCTTTCTTCTTGACCAATAAAATAGGTGATGCAAAAGGACTATGGCTGGGTTGGATGATTCCAGAAGTTAACATTTCTCTGATCAATTTCTCAACAATAGACTTCTGAAGATAAGGGCATTTGTAGGGTCTCATGTTAGGTGGTTCCACATTGGGTTTTAAAGGAACAGAATGGTCAAGAGACCTTTGTGGAGGTAACTGAGTGGGCTCTGAAAATATATCTTGGTAAGTAGAAAGAAGAGATGAAATAGGAGGTGGAACATCTGTAGTAGTGGAAATAGTAGAGATGGAAAATAATTGACCGATAACTCCATGAGTATGCTTATGAAAAAATTTCTTGACAGCATTACCTGACATCTGCATGAGTGATTGACCACCTTTAGTACCCACCAAGGTGATCTTCTTACCAAGGTGTTTGAAAGATATACTGAGCTTAACCATATTTTTAACAAGACATCCCCTAGTTCTCTTAACCAATCATCTCCCAACACCATATCACAACCCCCAAGAGGAAGCAACCTGATGTCACCAATGAACTTGTGTTGTTGCATAGTCTATTGCAAGTTAGAGCAGAGTCCAACACTGACAGTCTTTTCCCCATTTGCTACAGTAACCAGTAAATGTGGAGTTTGTTGTATTACACATTTGAGTCTCTTGGCTAAGGCAGAGTCCAAGAAACTGTGGGTACTGCCAGTATCAATTAAAATGGAAATAGCATGTTTCATGATAGTACCAGGAATCCTTATTGTGTCACCACTCTTACCACCAGTTAAGGCATTCAAGGAAATCTCCATATCAGTCTCAATAGGTATATTAGTAGCATATTCTGCTGATACATTTTTTGTCCCTACTGAATCTTCAGAATTATCTTCACCAATCATCAAAGCAAATTGTGGTCTCTTACAAAAAGGACCAGGCTTATAGAGCTCATCACAATTATAACACAAACCTTTCTCTTTTCTTAATCTCACTTGTTCAGGTGTAAGTCTTTTAGCTGAGTTAGGTGAGGATGAGGTTGTAGGTGAAGTAGTAGGTGTTTTAAGTGAAGGAGTGGGTATAGAAATAGGCTTAGAAGGTAATGATATTTGAAATGATTGGCGAAAGTTGTTATATGTGGAGGTGAAGGATCTAGGTGGTAGTTTAGCCAGTTCCTGTTGAAATATATAATTATGTTCTTGCATCTTTGCTAAAGAAAATGCTTGCATAAGTGTAGAAGGGCTGAACATCTGAACAACCTTTTGTATTTCATCCTTTAATCCTCCAATAAAACTATCAATGAAAAATTGCTCTGGAAGGTCTGGATGTTTGCTAAGTAATAAAGCTTTAAGAGATTCAAATTGATCAAAGAAATCATCAACAAATGTAGTTTAAACAGACCAACAACATTTTCATTAACAGGGTTTTCAAATCTAGCACATACCCCTGTAGATACTGTTGTCCAGTTGATCTCTTTAAGATGTAAAGAAAAATTTGACCACCAATTTGCAGCTTTACCTTCCAGATGCATAGTTGCTAGAGCTGCTTTCTTGGACTCAGCCGTGTTGTTAAGAGTAAAGAACTGGTCACACTTTAATACCCATGTCTTTGGATTGTCACCATCGAATCTAGGAAAATCAAGCTTTGGTATCCTGTTGTTGATGTTGTACTCAAAGCCCTCATGGTGAGATGTATGTTTGTTGTTGCTGCTGTTATTCTCGACTGTACCACCACTACCAGATTCAGAGCTATCTGTGTCAACATGAGCTTTTTTCTTAGATTTTTTTTTTTGAAGCATTTCTTGTATACCATCAACAGTTACTGTCGCCTTGAACATATCCTTCATAGACTCAACCGTGACTGTCTTGTCGATCTTTTCCTCCAACGTCTTCAGATCTGTTTACTAGCCATTAAATTGAGCTGGAGATTTATGGTTTCAATTTCTGACTGTTGTTTCAAGAATTTTTCGGTGAGTTCCTTTGTGGTAAATAGACTTGTAGCACCTCGCATGATGAATCGAACGGCTCTTGATACCAAATGTTGTGTTACCACAACAATTGAATCAATTGAGAAGAAGAACAATAACTTTGCTTAAAGCAGCCAAATGATTTCACAATATTCAAAATTACATCCCAACTCCTCACTCACAACAACTTATACTTGAAAGGGAAAACCCTATCCAGTCTAAACCGCATGTTACAGGACACGTGGCGAGCAATCACAGGACATACTAAAAACAAGATAACAGATTACAACCGAAAACATAAAGAAAATGATAAGGGCTTGCCTCCACAGACGGTACACCTTAACAGACAGAGCTAAAACTAACAATAGTGATGTCAGGCACATGACACCATTCTAAGCTATTCGGGTGACTTCGATAATAAACTGAGTGTTAAGCCAAGCAATTACGTATTTTCTATGTAATCCTTATACAACATCCTTTTAAAGGTACTCATTCTAGGCTATTCATGTTAGTTTCAATAATAAACTTAGTATTAAGCCAAGCAATTACCTATTTTT
>JAJJMA010306395.1:0-16284 GCA_023529015.1 Papaver nudicaule | reverse complement strand
ACTGGTCATGACATAAAGCCATGTTACACAAGAACACGATCTCAATCGCTACATTACTACTAAAGTAGTCGACTATATTTCGAAAGAATAGAGAAAGTAGAAATAGAAGAATATCCATAAAGTCATAACTCCTACTAACCTTTTGTCGATGAAGATTTTTTGATGTCTTCTTTGTCTTCACAGTCTTCGTCTTCAAGGTCTCTACTACTCTGTCTATATCCCATTTCCGAAATCTAAACTCTAGTAGGCTAAATCAAGAATTGAATTTTGACACCTAAAACTGACAACTAGCTTGACATACCAACGCTAGTGGGTTTGACCGGACAATGCCCTAACAATAGGAGGTACCAAAATGTCTGTGATAATAAGTTTTTCAGGCCCATCACTGAGATAAGATACAGTAGATCATAGTCTTGTAATACGAAGATAAGGAATATCAACAAACAGATAAAAGCGCAAGGAATAGAGAATGAAGCCACACAATCATGCCATATATATTGCTTCAAAAGGGATTCACTACTATTTTGTGTACCCAAACCATCATTAGTAAACAGAAAGGACGCTTGATTAACAAAAGGGTTGACAGTGAAACAAGACAAAGACAACAGTTGAAAGGACTGCAAACTACCAACTATTGTACTAGAGAAATCATTTGTTTACATGCATTTACCTTTTTTCTTATCTTTTTCGCTCTTCACCTCATGAAAAGTATCTGCGCAGAAGGCAAGCATCAGATTAGAGAAGCCTTGATAATTAACAAGCCTTCAAGCATCTGTAGATCTGCTTTCCCAAGATGCTACTGTGTTAAAATATCATTTCTACAGTGAGTATATACAGAAAATTCTAAAAGTGCACATCAGAATGAGTTATACCATAAATATCATTTTCACTTATATGCAAAGGCATTTTCACACATACACTGACTCAGATTTTATCAACACAAATCTCACCAACACCAATCATCTCACACATGAAACTAAAATAAAAATTCTTCAAAACCCTAACACTGAAATACAAAATCGAGACCCTAAAAACAGAACTCTGAACATAAGTCAAATGATATAAATTACCATTTACATAAAAACCAAATTTTTATCGTGAATCTGAAAACCCTAACAGAAAAATATGAAATTTATACCTATGTTTATTCCTCTTCCAGGTGACAATAGTTCTTGGTTTAATCTTCCAGCTGCAATCTAAAGAAAAAAAAGAATATCAATCCAAAGATTAAAGGAAACCCGAACTATGAACAAAAAGATTAAACGAAACCCTAACTCTCAAAAGTAACTTACACACTCTTCTCAGCAAACCCTCAAACAAAAATCAGCAGCAAAGCAACCGAAATCGATAAGAAAAATCAGCATCAAAGCAACCGAAATCGATAAGAAAAATCAGCATCAAAGCAATAACCCTAAGAAAACCCTATCGCCTCTTCACAGCAGAGAGAAAAAAAACTTCGACCTGAAAAAAAAATGAATTTTTAGATGTTTAGGGTGGGAGTTATCTCGTGATTCTCTATGTTGCGGATCACAAAATATGGTGTAGTGACTTGAAGGGTATTAGTTGATCATAACGATTGATGGTGGTGGTGGTGGTTGTAGAGAGGGGGAAGACGAAGGTCTGTGAAGAAAAGAAGGTCGAGAGAGAAGAAAACGAAAAGAAAATGAGTGAATGAAATGTAAAGAAGGATAAGGCAGGTTTAGATAAGATAACCACACGCACACTCCACACGCACCCTCCAAAAAGTGTTCTAAAGTGTAATGCGCCACACGAACACTCCACACACGTGAAAATTTTCTGTTGCGAAATTGAAACCTAATCTAAGCCGGTGCGTCAATCCGCAACTAAATCTCTACCGTTGCATCAAATCCGCAACGGTTCTGGGTATGTTGCGATTCGCAACTGCAGCAAAACCGTTTCAAATTTCAGTTGCGGATCACAGAATATGGTGTAGTGTTTGTGAGCGAGAAGAAAATAGAAAAAAGAAGGGAATACGTAAGTTAATACTAAAAATCTATTGCAATAGACAATTAAGCCCTCACTCATTTAATTAAACCCCCCGTGTTTGTCCCTTTTTTTTATTTTTTTCGGTTACACTTACATGTGCCACGGATATATCCGTTGCACATGGCAGGATCTGATGTAGTGTGAATGCACTTCTAATCAACGCAGGAGCACCTGAAAACTTGTGGGGGGTGGGGGTGGGGGTGTGTGTGTGTGGGTGTGGGGGGAGGTTGTATTGACAGCAAACTACATTCTAAACAAGTTACCCCACAAGAAGAAGAGCAAAACTCCTTATGAGTTATGGAAAGGTAAGAAACCCTCATATAACTACATCAAAGTATGGGAGTGCTTGGCGAAAGTGGCAGTGCCTCCTCCTAAACATGTTAAAATAGGACATAGAACTGTCGACTGCATTTCCATAGAATTTGCGGAACACAACAGTGCATATAGGTTCCTTGTATACAAATCTGACATATAAAACATACATGTAAACACTGTTGTGGAGTCGAGGGATGTAGTATTCTTCGAGAACCTATTTCCTTGGAAACCAGAAAATGGTTTAAATCCTTTAAAGAGAAAGGCAGTAGAGGAACAAGAGAATGGTGATACTAGCACCTCACAGTTTCTTACAAAAGTGGGAGAAATTGTTGAGGAACCAAGAAGAAGTAAAATAGGGAAAATTGCTAAAGAATTTCCTGATTATGTAACAGCTTTTATGTTAGAAGATGAGCCACAAACTTTTGCACAAGCAATGTCAATTCCGGAAGCACCCTTCAGGAAAGAGGCGTGGAATAGCGAGATAAAATATATTATGCAGAACCATACTTGAGAGTTAGTTGATTTGCCTCCTGGTTGTAAACCTGTAGGTTGCAAATGGATTTTCAAACGGAAATGAAAACCGATGGTAACAATTGATGAGTATAAAGCCAGATTGGTAGTGAAAGGCTTTAAACAAAAGGAAGGCTTGGATTATTTCGACACTTATTCTCCTGTTTCTATAATAACTTCTATACAAATGCTAATAGCAGTAACAACATTGTATAATCAAGAAATACATCAAATGGATGTAAAGACTGCCTTTTTGAATGGAGAAATGGAAGAAGAAATATATATGGAGCAACCAGAAGGATTTGCGTCACCCGGTAACGAAAAGAAAGTATGTAAATTGGTTAGGTCTCTTTACGGATTAAAGAAAACACCTAAACAATGGCGTGAGAAGTTCGACAAAACTATATTATCAAATGGGTTCAAGGCTAACGAGTGTGACAAATGTGTCTACACTAAAACAACGATTACAAGGACTGTGATAATATGTTTGTATGTAGATGATATGTTGATAATGGGTGACGATCCAGAAATCATAAAATCTACAAAGAAAATGTTGTCCAAATTTTTTGACATGAAAGATTTAGGCGTAACGGATGTCATTCTTGGAATCAAAATCTCTAGAAGAGAAAAGGGTATTAAATTATCTCAAGAGCATTATGTTGAGAAAATTTTAAAACAATTCCTTCATGATAAAGATAGGCTAGAACTCCATTAGATCCAACTATATCTATCTTAAGAAGAATTTGGGTAAATGAGAGGATCAGTTGGAATACTCTCAAGTCATTGGACGTTTAATGTATCTAATGAGTTGTACTAGGATAGACATAGCATGCACAGTGGGCAAGTTAAGCCGGTTTATAAGTAACCCTAACAAGACTCACTGGCAGGCCATAGTAAGGGTGTTGAGATATTTGAAGAACATTAAGGAATATGGTTTGCACTACACAACGTATCCAGCAATAGTTTAAGGATATGTTGATGCAAATTGGATCTCAAACATTGATGACACTAAAGATGCTAGTGGTTACGTATTTACTATGGGCGGGGCAGCAATATCTTGGAAATCATCAAAGAAAACGTTGATTGCTAGATCAACTATGGATGTTGAATTCATTGCTTTGGACAAGGCAGCTGAAGAAGCCGAATGACTTAGAAATTTCCTTGAAGATATTCCGGTATGGCCCAAAATTGTGCCAGCAATAACTATATATTGCGACAGTCAAGCCGCAATTACGAAGGCACATAGTAAGATGTATAATGGTAAGTCTCGACATATCCGTCGAAGACATGAAACCATTAAACAATTGCTCTCGAGTGGAGTTATAACAATGGATTATATACATTCAAAGGATAACCTAGCGGATCTGTTTACAAAAGGGTTATCTTGAGAGAAAGTAATCGCATCATCGAGGGGAATGGGATTATTGCCTAAAACAGAGTAGTATTCACAGCGGAAACCCAACCTAGCGATTGGGGGTCCCATGGTTATCTAGGTTCAAAAGGGACAACCAAGTTGTAAATTTATGCTCAATAGAAACACTGAGATAAATTTCTCTTCTCCCATTTCTATGACGAAACAGTGTTGCCTGTCGTGATAGAGGTTAAGAATTTCTTTTAATGATTCTTATAGCTTAGTTCGACTAAGAAAAGTCTGGAAGGATACTTTCAAATAGGAAATCACCTATATGAGTGTTAAGTGCGGACGCTTCTATGATAACTATAAGGCTATGTTAATTTAGAGCACTCATGAAATACAAAGTTTGTTCAAGGCCGAAAAGAACACAACTGAGAATCAACAATGTAAGGAAATAAGATTTGTGATATCTAAAAGCTTATACAGTTGAGCAGTTCAAGACATTGCGTTCACTGAGCAACTAGTAAATCACTACGGAAGATTCAAATCCACAAGCTATCTATCCCGATGCAGTGACGTTCTGCGCACAACTCTCTAGTGATAGAGTTTTAGGATATCATTATGCATTTTCTACACAATTTTATTCATATGGGGGATTGTTAGAAATATGACTTGAGCTGGCCACTCAAGCATATATCTTATGTGAATAGAAATTGGGTTAACTAACAGGAGAAGTTCAGTTTGTGAAACAAAACTGGAAGGGACGTTATAGGATCAGTCTTATACGAACAGTTGCAATCTGGTGGAACTATTGATCATAATCTTCAAGTTATGAACATGTATGATCGGGTCATGTCCCTAGTAACTGCACATGAATGAATGGTCATGAGCAACTCTTCCAAACCGTTGTGTTGTTTCAAACAATATGAAACCCAAGTTTCTTCTCCCTGGAAAACACACAAAAGAAAGCATTTAGTGTACAAAGAATAATAAAACTTTGCATAAGAGAAATACATGTTGAGAGTTGCTGCTACAATTGTTGAATTCACTTGTTTTGGAGATATTATAGAGGTGGTTATCTGCAAAAAACACTGTTGTATCTTGGTAAATATTCATCCATTCTCATATTAGCACCTGTGTATGGGATGCAAATGCTTTAAGGAAAGAGGATTACCTCGCCTCAGTGATTCACATTACATAATTACTTGATTGATTTCATGATTGGATTGTTGTAGATTTCCTAATTATGATTTATGTGTTAGTGTAATCTTGGTTTATATTGTAAACTGCTTAGAAACTGTCTGCCAAATTGTCTGAAAAACAATCTGTAACTATTCTGAGAAATATACTTATGTTGTTCTTTGAATTCTTCGGTCGGCCTCCCACGTGGCGCGGTCATCTAGGGTAATTTTCTCCCCGTCTATCCCTATTTACCAAACACATGCTAGAGGGAGGTGGCCCAGGTGGGTGCCAAAATAATTTATTCGACCCCAAGACTAAAACACATCGATATCTGCGATCTAAGACAAGATCATCTTTTTGGAGCTCTCTCCACTTACCCGGTCGGTCGTTGCTGGAGAAAAAAAACTATGGGGAATACTTCATCGATGTTAACACAATATGACATTGAAGAAGTTCAAGAACACTGTAACAACACTTGTAAGTTTCTCTTATTTATCGTCTTTAATTTTGATTTTAGGTTTTCTTACTGATTATGGCGATACGCAGTTTCACAACAGGAGATTGTTTCATTATACCAAAGATTCTGTCAATTAGATCGAAGTGGCGGAGGATTTATTTCTGGAGATGAGTTCTTATCTGTACCTGAATTTGCTGTTAATCCTCTTTCTCAGGTGACCTATTCTATTTTATGTCTCGTTAAATTCTCCGTTGAAAATGTTTTGTTCATTGAGCTGAATAATATTCTGATTTGCAGAGACTGTTAAGGATGATAGATGGTTTGAATTTCAAAGAGTTCGTAGCTTTCTTGTCGGCTTTTAGTTCTCGTGCCACTCCTGACCAGAAAATTGAGTGTAAGTAATCTCTTGGTTTTAGTCTTCTAGCTACCCAATGCGTAACCTGTACTAAATGACAGGGTCAGTATGTGCAGTCTTACCCATAGATGACAGATGGTTACATAGATAGTTTATTAGATTGAATCTCTATTGTGGAAATATCATATGGTCTGCCCAGCTTTACTTGAATAGATATAATTTGGGTGTGAGCTATCAAAAATTCAAGAGTTTATTTACAAATGCAACAATGTATTGGGATGTCATTCTTGAGTTTTGAAGAGGTGTAGTATTAACTTTTCTAGAGATACTGTGGTTTATATTCACACTAAACTGAAGTAGCTAATTTGGATGAACAATCCTTTCGGTCCTTATTGGTTAATCTGTTCTTTCCTCTTCTTCTTTTTTAATAGTCATCTTCAAGGTATATGATTTGGACTGTAACGGGAAGGTTACTTTCAACGATATAATGGATATGTTGCGTGATTTAACTGGGACATATATCTCTGAGCAGCAAAGGCAGGTCAGTTTCTAGCAGGGTCTTCCATCTTAACTTTTTTTTACATTTTAACCCAGAAATCCTCGGGTATCTACTACTTGCTAGGTTGTAAACATTGTGATTTCCTGGTACAAGGAATATATTGCAGCTAAATAACATTGTCATTTCATTGTTTATAAAAGCGTATATCATGAGTTTAAAGCAACCGTAGTAAATTCGTGGAACTTGTACTGATTGAAGAATCATATTTGGTTAGAAGCTATCAAAGTAGTTAAACTAAGTAACGTTAACGTGACTTGGTTTTATCAATTTTGAAATGTTATAAACATACAAAGAAGGTGAGTGTTTAGCACTTGCATTGAGTTTTGTGCTTTAAGACTGTTTCTGGTGGCGGAATTGGCTGGAACGTTAATAGTGGCACCACCCGTCACTAGGGAATGGGCCGTGTCTCTTATGGAAAATGACCATAGGTGAGACTTTAATCTTCGCTCGAAATAAATAAAAAAGAGATTATATCTCTCGCTTTTAGAGATTTATAAACTATATATTATAAATATATAAAGTGGATCTTTGTCTCGCTAAAGGTGAAATTTAAAATTGGAAAAAGGAAGAAGCGAGACTTTATATCTCGCTAAAGGTGAAATTTCTGTTGAAACCCCATATATCGTCTAAGTAGGGAAGGGGGGCTTTAGACCACAGTGTTGCATCATGTCATTCCGGCCAAGAGACTCTAAGTTTGCACATTTAAGATCCATGGCATGATGTTATTGGAATACAAGGGACACCTTTTGTTTGAATGAAAAATCTTGGGGCCATGATGTTATTGGAATATTAAGTTGTCAGTTCTCCACATGCTAGTCGAGACACAAGACCCAAAGCCCAGGAAATCATTTCAAAGATGGATCCATTTGCTGATACCAAAATTCTAGAGCTTTAGGTGTGTTTCTTTTCCGAGTCATCATCTTCACCTGTTCAATGGAACGTGACGCATAATTCAGTGTTTAAATTTTACCTCTACAAACAATCATGATTTCTCTCTCGCGTTTATCTTGTGACTTGTAGGGGTTTTTAAGCATACGTAAACTGTGGACCTCTGTTTGATGATTATATTGATTCTTGTTATTGTTTAGGAAGATTATACCCCATTCTAAGACTAACTCTGCTAGTAGTAATTCATGTTTCATTAGAACAACAACTTTGTGTTTCGATGAGATAATGGCTTGAGATAGAACTAAGCAATGATTTATAGTTCAAATTTACTAATTAATGTTTTTCTGAACAGCAAGTTCTGACCCATGTCCTTGAAGAAGCAGGCTACACAAAGGATTCTTTATTTGTATTAGCCGATTTTGTGAAGGTAATAATGTTACTTGGATTTACTTATCAAAGCACCATTTTTTATATACAATGGAACCTCTATATAAGAATAGGAATCATCAATACTACTTTACTAAAGGAGAATCATCGAGTCATGTGTGTCGCCACCAGATTGAATTCTAGAAATACTGAAATATTAGAGCGTCACCTCAATCTATTTCCCATCACCTACAAATAACGGCATAATATTGAAAGATTAGACTGTCCTGTCATAAACAACTACCATCTGCAAACAGGCGCCAATTTTCATTCTGAAAAGACATGCGATTAAGATTATCTGATATTTTGATTTCCACAAATTTGATCTTTTCATGTGCGTCCTTTTCTACACTGACAACACTTTATGATGGTAGAGCTTTATATGATTCTGGTATATTGTGTTTGCAGATTCTGGGTAGCTCTGGCTTGAAAATGGAGGTTGAAGTTCCAGTTGATTAGCAAGATAAACAAATTTGGTTGCCATTCCTTTCATGGACTTGAATTAGTTAGTTTATGTTTGTTTTATTGAGTTCTAAATCAAACAATTGCAGGCCTTGAATGCTTTTGTTTATTGTACTTGTGTATGAACCAAGTCCGCAAGTTGTGAAGGTAAGGTCAAAGTAGTTAGGCATGTAATTGTAATCCAATTGTTTGCCACTCGATAAACCATTTTCAGAGTTATTATCCATACAGCCAGTCCAGAAAAGGCTGTTTCTGGAAAGCTGAAAAATTAGCAGTTCTGTTTATTCATTAATAGAGCTTAGTACAAACATTTATTTGGTGCGCAGCATTCTAGTGATAGTCAAACTCGTACACAATACCCCCGTGGATATATGCAGGCCATTGAACCACATAAATCTGCTGTATTGTAGACTGATTCCAACTTACTTATGCTACATGTTAATTTGCTTTGCGTGTTGTTATAACCATGTACTGGTAAAATGAATTCCACGCTTTCATATATTGTAATTGTTCAACTTCCTAGTGCTAAATGCAATTTTTATATATTGTAATTGTTTAACTTCCTAGTGCTAAATGCAATTTTTTCATTTTATACATGAAGATCCTAGCTAACTTCAAATAAACTGGCTGTTTTAGGGGCCGGCAGAATTGTTAGAGAAGCCGGATAATAAGACAAAATAGGGTTGTTCAATAGCTTTTTCTCAAAACCCCTTATCGAACATATTTTTTTAATTCCAAACTACCCCTTGAAGATCCAACCGAAAATTCCAAAATCCAACCAAAAAATCCAACCGAATATTTCAAAATCCAACCGAAAATTCCAAAATCCAACCCCAAAATCCAACCGAATATTTCAAAATCCAACCGAAAATTCCAAAATCCAACCGAAAATTCCAAAATCCAACCGAAAATTTTCAAATCTGGGGAAATCTTGGCCGTACAGTAATTTTCGTCTAGATCTAAGTACAAATTCAGCCGAATTTTTTTAAAATCCAGACGAAAAGTTTGTTAAATTATGAGATTCCTGCTGAAAATTCTCTATAGCAAAAGTTTTTGTAAAGGCAAATTTCATCTGGATTTTGGACTATAACCCAGCCGAAAGTGCTGCCATTAACAGTTTCGGTTGGATATATGTGGACGAAAAAACAAAATCTAGCGTACTCAATTTTCGTCTGCATTTTTCACATTTAACATTAATTTCGGCTACAATCAATGTGACACTATCTAAGAAAGTAGTTTTCGTCTGCAAATTCCGCATGCAAAACTGTAAACATCCAGACGAAAATCTGGAAAGCAAGCAAATTTCGGTTGGATTTTAGGGTTTAATCCAACCGAAAATCAATAGGGTAATTTAGACTTTTCAATGTTTTTAGACACCCCTTATAACACCCCCTAGGATAGCAATATTGTTTTCCGGCCCCTGTAACAATTCAGCCGGCCCCTAAAACAGCCAGTTCAAATAAGGGCTCCTCCTTTAGCAGCCTCAGTGATAACCAATGCAACAAGACCCAACATCGCCAGTCTACCGTTCCACATCTCCGCACTTGATGTCATCAAACCTTTTGATTTCGACTCCACGCTGACACCTTGAGACAATGGGATAAAAGAGGCCACTGATAGTATAACACTAGTAATCACAAACCATGGAAGCCCTCCATCAGCCAACTGTGCTGCTACGTCGGTACCTCTAGCGAGCTCTACACCCATGGCAGCAACAAACCCTATCATGGCTAGTCTGCCGTTGATTCTTTCCGGTGCTGGTCCACTGAATGCGAACAAATCTCCAAACTTGGTGCTCATCTGCAAAGAATAGAATAGAACTTATTAGTCCCTCGATAAACCCATGTCGAAATTTGATCTTCTGTAATACTCTGGACTGAGCCAGACCTAGTCAGTACATTTGACCCGGTGAGTTACTAATGATTTCAGGACGATTCAATATTTACCTTTAGAACGGGACGTGGTGGAGGAGATGCTACTTGTGGTGGTGTTGGTGGTGGTGTTGGAGTACTGCTAGTCACGGGTGTCGGTTGCTCGGGTTGGTTTTTTTCTTCTGGCGCCACACATCGAACTCTCAGGCTAGATGTTCTGGATTGACGTGGGAAAGACAGTGAAGGAAGGATAAGGTTTGTCGATGATCTAGTGTGCGTTGCAACTCGTTGAACGTTGGCGGAGAAGATAGACTGTACTGATGCTGATGCCATTTTAACCTTGGAGAATTCTGCCAAAAAATTAGGATTTGAAATTTATGGAGAGCTGTTTAGAGCAAAGTAGGTGCAAGGAAGAGGAGGTTGATAAGCCTAGTGATGGTTGAATAGAAGAGCGCTGGACGAATGCATTTTATAGAGTGTAATAATGAGTAAATAGAAAAGAGACAGAGAGAGAGTTGGCTGTTACAAACCCACATGAACTACTTTTACTTGAGAACCGTTGGTTTGCCCTCTGAACGTGGGGCCATTTGTGATCACACAAGTGTTACTAGGACGTGTCTTAATTGGACGACCGAAGGAGTCCTTATGGATTCACTATGGAGGCTAAAATGTAGTTCGTTGCAACGCTTTTTTTAAGATTTTCAACGACTCAATTGAACGAGAAATTGTTGTTGGTTTCCGAAATTGATTTGATAATTGAAAAGTGCTAATCTCCAAATTTAGTTACACACCATCAAATCCGTCAGATTCTCATTAGGTTGGCCGTTTTTTGCGCCGGAAAATGGCCAAAAAACTGTGGTCTAAAGTGTTTGGCGACGTTTTTTTTTCAATTTGATCAAATTGAATGAGATTTGTTCATTATTTTGTAAAATTGATTTCAAAATTGAAGATAATAGGTACCCAATTGTTATTAGACCCCATAAACTTGATAAATTAACATCATTAGCGTCTTCAATTAAGATGAAATCAAAATAATAATGAATTGGGAACAATTATATGCGTTGCAGAATTAAGTTTTCCTTCGGTCGGCCCCCCACCGTGAGTTCATGAGCGGTTATCTAGTATTTAACCAAGAAGAGATGTAAGAAACTAAGAATGCTATGCCATGAGCTGCCATGAGCTATTTTGGAGCTATTTGTGATCACCCTACCCTCACTACTTCCCCATTTCTTCCCCACACACCCACAAAAAATAAATAAATAAATAAATTATACCCTTCCAATTTTGAAATTTGAAATGTGTTGTTTTGGGGACTGCAGACTTTTATTTGGGACTGCAGTCCGGAATAAATTAGAGTCATCAAAACCCAAAACCCCTTATAAAATGGACATGTTTACCCTTTAAGCTAAGTGTAGTGTTAGTTTCTAATTATCATTAGTTAATAATCATGATTACCCTAATTTATATAGTTAATAAAAAATTTAGAGAGAGAAAATCATTTTTGTTTTTGAGTTTAGAAAATCATTTGGAGAGAAAGAAGGAGAGAAAAAAAAAACAAACTTTTTTCTTCAAAAATCTCTAAGTTTTGAATCACTCAACCAAAATGAGTGATTCAAACACCGATTTCGAGCTACCGGAGACTCCTATAGATTACAACAATAAAATCTACTGCTGAAACGAAGGTGTGGACTCTACATTGCATTTTTTGTTGAGTGGAAAAGTGTGGTTAACTCAAGAAACCCAAGAATCACTCCGAGATCTCCAACGAGACAAGTATCAACAAGATTATGAGGATGAACTAGCTTCTAACACCCAGATATACCTTGCTTGTAATATTGTTGCATGTAATCATCTTTAGTACGTAGATTTTTGTGATTTTTGTGAGTGTGGCGGCTCGGTTTACGGTCTGGTTTGACCTTGAAACTGAGGCGTAAAAAAAAATTACGCCTCAAGATTCTTCCCAACTGAGGCGTAAAATGTGGAATTTGGGGAAACTGAGTCGTACACTCATTTTACGCCTAGGACGACAAACGACCATTGAGACGTACGTTGCATGGAAATATTAAATGCAAAACCTACGTCCTAGTTTATGAGGCGTAAAATATATATTTACGTCTTGGTTTTTCCGTTTACGCCTCAATATTTTTTGACACATTTCTGAATACGCCTTGGTTATTGGACCGTAAATATTTGTTTTTCGTCAAATATTCCAAGTGTAATTTACGCCTCACATGGAGCATCAACAACCAAGGCGTAAATTTACTCTGTCAAAATTTAAAAAAAAATCTCAGGTTTACGCCTTGGCTACTAAGCCGTATATGGTTTTACGCCTTGTTTTTCTAAGCCGTATACGGTTGGTTTACTGAGGCGTAAAAATAATTTTGATTTCTAATATTTGTTTGTTTGGTTTATAGATGGTCCCTTATATTGAACCAATTGCTACCCCTGAGGAGTCTGATGAAGATGAGTCTCCCATTGTACCAATGATGAATCAATCACCATTGGCCCCAACCACTATGAACAAGGAGAATGGAAAGAAATGGGCACAATTTTACGAAGCGGGATGCACCATTGGGAGGCGACCTTTGTGGATTCAGCATATATCAACTTGGGCGATGATTAAGAATGCTTTTTTGGTAATGCTTTTTTGGTAATGTTGTTGTGGTAATACAAGTTCAAGAAGCCAAACAATGGTTTTGTAATGTATTTTGAATATCTATTTGTCTACCTAAACAATGCTTTTTGGAATATTTGGTATAATTTGAAGCTTCTTGTTTAACCCACTTGTTTTGGTAAAGATATTTATAATTTCGTCAAAATTTACGCCTCACTTAACAAGGCGTAATTACAAGAATCAAAGACTTACGCCTGGTGTACTGAGGCGTAGAAGGTACTGTCTAAGAGTTACGCCTACTTTATTGAGCCGTAAATTTTGATGCTGAAAATTCAGTGATACAGGAGAGTACTTACGGCGTGCATATCCAAGGCGTAAATTTAACTTAGAATTTACGCCTTATTTGATGAGGCGTAAAAGGTACTTGGGAAAAATATCAAATTTTTCCAAGATTTTCGCCTACTTTATTGAGCCGTAAATTTTGATGTTGAAATTTCAGAGACACAGAAGAGTACTTACGGCGTGCTTATCCAAGGCATAAATATAACTTAGAATTTTTCAAAAAATGCTATAATTTACGCCTAATTTACTGAGGCGTAAATGGTACTTAAGAAAATAATCACAATTTTCCAAGATTTACGCCTAGTTTATTGAGACGTAAATTTTTAAGTTGAAATTCCAGAGACACAGGAGAGTACTTACGGCGTGCATATCCAAGGCGTAAATATAACTTAGAATTTTTCAAAAATTTCGAGAATTTACGCCTAGTTTAATGAGGCGTAAAACTACTTCTACGCCTTATTTATCGAGACGTAAATTTGATGTTGAAAATTGAGAGATTCAGGAGATTAATTACTCCTTGTTTCTGACAAGCTATCCAAGGCGTAAATTTTACTTGGGAAAACTTCGAAAATTTCCAGGATTTACGCCTTACTTACTGAGCCGTAAGCGTTTTTACGGTTTGGTTTTTCTACCGTAAACACCGTATACGCCTCATTTCTGGATACAAACCAAGGCGTAAATACCTGTAAAATTGCACAAAAACAAGATAATACATACCACACAAACACAAATCCATTGCTTAAACATACAACCATTATCCATTGTTCGAACCACATAACAAACACATAATAGAAACAAACAACCATTATCCATTGTTCAAACCACATAACAAACACATAATACAAACAAACAACCATTATCCATTATTCAAACCACATAACAAACACATAAAAGATGAGTTCAAGATAGATAGATAGATAGATAGATAGATAGAGAGTTAAAGCTTTGTTCATTTTCCTCGTTTGCCTCTTTTGTTCAATGAAGATGATGACGCACCACGAATTTTAGGACCACTACGAGCTCTACCTCTCCCTCGAGCTTCATCAACACCCGCATCTTCCTCCGTTGAAGATGGTGAAGCTTGTCCTACTGGAGGCCCCCTCTTGTTTCTCATCTTCCTCCTTAACTCGTCAAAAACCCCTTGCTGTGCCGGATCAAAGGAGTGCTCTAACTGTCACTTCATCAACCGTTGTTCTTCAACACTCATCTTCTTACCACTTTGGATACATGGGGTAAGTCTAGATGCTACCAATAAAACATTTTCCTTCTACACAATATAAACAAATTCACACACAATGTTAGACAACAATCAAGACGAGAAAATTTAAATCATGAGACGAGAAATCTATTTACTTACGGCTTGTTTAAGCTTTTTCTTCAAAGTATCTATCAATGAAGCCTCACTTGATGTGCTTCCAGTATTACGAGTGTTTCTTTCCTGTTCCTTTTGAATCGCCTCTGAGGCTCTAGGATAAATATTGATCATCATGGGATGTCCAAACTTGTTAAACCACTGCGAGTATCCTTCCTCGACTTGTTTTATATTGGCTGTAAAATTCTCCATGTTCAACACTAGTTGGTTCTCGTCGTCTTCCCGTTCTTTCCAGTGGTCAAGTGTTGGCTCAGGATCGTAAACCAAGTTGATATTGGAAGAATCAAGTTTGGAGCCTCGTTTCTGCAACACGAACTTTTCTTTCTTAACTATTGGTTGTTCATAACCAAGTTGACGCAGAAGTCGTTGAGGATTGTACAAATGGAACCCTGTTGGATGAAACAAAGGTCCGTTGTAACTACTCTCTTGTGAAAATTCACGCACATCCTCCAAATCGACATTTTCATCAGGTTTCAAGCGAAGATATGGGTCAAAAACCACATCTTTGAGAGGCATAGCATCCAACTGTTGTCTCTTCTCAACTATCTTCGCTTCTTTGTCATGTATACCACCTTCTTTGAAAGGGAATCTCTTATCCGTAGGGGTGCCTTTTGGTTTGTTAACCTAATCTGTATCCTCGTTAGGTGCCAAAGTGGGGAAATGGTCATAGAACCACGACTGCAAAGTAACAAAATACCCATATTTCAATGACACATATGCAAAACTAACCTAAGGTTATTACACAAAGGATAATCTTACCTGTAAAAGACGAACATCACCCTCAATTTTGGTGGTTTGAGCTCTGGAAGCTTTAGCAAGGGAGGCGTTCAAGAAGGCAATGACAACAGTACCCCACGCATAATCATCAAGCTTATCAATGTCATTAAGATATGATAAGTAGCATGCATTGACCCTATTACCCGTTTGATCAGGGAACATGACGGTGCCCATGGTATGCAACATCCAAGCTTTCACAACTCTTGTAGGGGGTGAAAACCCCTCGGACCACGTGTCTCAGATCCAGAAAGTAAAGTCACATCGAAAGGATTAAGCAGCGATGTCTCGGACCGACAAAGGAAAAGAAGCTGTGCTTGAGCGAAGTAAAGACTCGGAGTAGAAAGGATTCGGACTACCGCAAAGGACCGAAATCGTGGGTTCAGCTTCGGAGTGCAAACCGCCTTACTCGACAGGAACTGACACCACCACGATTGAGTCGTTTGTCTTCATTAGCTGTAAACCACCCAAGCTCGGCCTATATAAGGCGAGCTTGGAAAACGTTGTAGGGGTTGGATTCTTGTTTGGTTGAGCCTAAGTAGCAAGAGAGAGATTAGGTTTGTGATCTCCTCTGGTTCCTTAGGGTTTAATTCATGTAATCTCAGCAGTAGCTATACACAGAAAGACATCTTTATCTTGTTTATATTGCATTTCTTAGACTTTAATCATTGTTCATTACATCCTCGATGCTGTTCTAACTGTCTTCGGACTGCAAACTACAATTATCTACTGTATGTACGAGTAGATCTGATGGATATGGTACCACGAGTACCTATGCAGATTTTCTACTCGTACA
>JAJJMA010306388.1:0-10023 GCA_023529015.1 Papaver nudicaule | reverse complement strand
GGCAAACCCAACCAGCACCTTCCACCGGTAAAGGTTGGTACCTTTTCATTCTCTCTACAGAGAGTTGCATTAACGACCATAGATCTTCATGGCTCCGAATAGAGACCTCCTCAAAAATTAAGAAACAGTCCGCCCGTAGCATACTGACGCGAGATAGAGATTCTTGGCCCATTTCTCCTGCACATCCCAACCCATTATTAGTCATTAGAACACTATGATCAGTCAAATAAGAAATAGACTATGCTTTTGTATTGGATAACCAGGGAATCTACGAGTTATATCCTAGAGAGATGGGTATCCGGTATCAACAACAAACAACATCACCAATCTACGATGACCAGAGGTTAGATCGATAAAGGGTTAAAAGTCTTAAGCTATGGCACACAATCATCCCACACACTTCATAGCTAGGGGTGGGGAAATACTCTAGGCATAGCTGGTTTGGGCATAAATATCCTAAAAAGTGTGGGGAAGTGTTTTTGCCCGCACGCTTACTTCGCACACGCAAAAAAATAGCAACGGAAATTCGCAACAGAAAACCTTCTGTTTCGGAATTCCGCAACGGCCCAAAAATTTCGCAACGGCCAAAAAGTGTTGCTATTCCGCAACAGCAGCATTACCGTTGCTACTCAGTGTTGCTATTCGCCAAATATGGTGTAGTGATAGTGTACCCTTTAAAGGATCAGATAAATCTCCATATGAGATATGGAATGGCAGGCAGGCATTTTATGCTTAGTTCAAAATGTGGGGGTTTGGGGAAAATAGTCTATCCCTTCTCCTAAGAAAACTAAGATAGGACCCAAATAGGTATCCAGTGCATATTAGGCTAAGTCTAATGGGGATTCAACTTCCCTTAAAAGCGTCGCCTAAACCCCAGTTTCTCCCCACTTCAACTTCTACTTCCCTTATTTAAGGGAAGTAGAAGTTGAAATGCTACTTAGGCGCTCAATGATGTAGCGCCAAAAAAGTGTATCCGCGCTGAATAATAAAGCGCCCAACCGAATATTCTCACTAGATCTGATGGCTAATAACATATGTTACAGATCTGATGGCTGAAATTATCCGGCGCTTTATCATGTAGCGCCCAAAAAGTGAACTCACGCTCAATAATATAGCGTTGATGCGAATATTCCTTTTCGCGCTCAATTATTGAGCGCCCAAGTAGAATTCCCATTAGACTTAGGTTTCTACTTTGCTGACGTGGCATGCGTTTTTTTCGTAGAAGTTGAAACACGATTAGACTTAGCCTTAGTGCAAATAAATTTATGGTTGTGAGTTCTGATGTGTTTGACACAAGTTAAATTTTATTATGGAGTCTAGGAATGGTGAGTTCTTTGAATATATTTGTAGGGGGTAAAACCCCTCGGAACACGTGTCTCGCATCCAAGAAGCCTAACCACATCGAGAGGATCAGCAGTAAAACCTCGGATTAGCCCAAAGAAGAGGTCATACCACTACACCATATTTAGCAGAAAGCAACAGCCAGTGGATGTTGCAACTTGGGGTTGAAACTGCAGGTAGCAGTTTCAAAAGGCCATGTTACAGATTTTAGCAACGGCTTATGCCCTGTTGCGACTTTGATGACGCAACTGTCCTAGCAACAGGTGGCAGCAGTTGCGAAATAAAAAAATTGAAACACGTACCAGCTGTTGCGAATATAGAACCATAAATCAGTAGAACGGCTAGACATTATCTGGCCCCGGTTTCATAGGTTCTGGTTCTAAAATTGCAACACACGGTTTCAGTTACTATTTTTTTTGGCACAATAAAAAAAAATGTTGCTAGGTTATTTGACCTAGGTCAGAATTAGGTCCAACTGAGGTCAAAATTGGTCCAACTGAGGTCAAAATTGGTCAAACAAAGGTCAAAATGGTCAAACAAAGGTCAAACAGACATAACTTCAGTAACTTCAATAGAACAAAAACTCATTTCCATTGATAACACATTACCATTCAACTTAATGTCAATGTTATGCATCCATTTTCCATTCACAGACAAGTTAACCAGTTTACTCTAAGTTTACTCTAATGCTACTATACTTCTAATTTCTTAACTCTGAAAACTTCCCAAGTCATAATAGAAAAGATACATCCCAGTACCAATATACTGCCAGTCAGTACTCCGTCGCACTTCAGCCCCTAGATATGCCTCAAGAAAGTATTTGTTCGCTTTACGAATCATTTGTCAGTATAATGAAGATAAATTAGATTTCTTGAAGTGTTTCTATGAACTACATGCTTACGAGCTCCATTGCAGGAAAGTTAGAAACTCGGAAACAAATGAAATGATAGGAGGGTTACAGGTATGGCATACATACTACAAACCTGGTGTCAATCCAGAACCATATTTTGAACCTTATCCTTTTGCTTTCCTTTGCCCCACTTCTGTACAAATAACAAACCAAAACAACTTATTACAAAATGAAGAATCAAATTGGTCAATTTGAGGACAATCAGGTATCCCTGAAACCTGGGTTCAGACACAAATTACAGTGTTACCTGCAACAGTTTCACATTTCCATTCATACAATATCAAAAACATGCATCCATTTTTCATTCACAGATAACTCCAAGAACAACCCATGAAAGCATCACAATACCAACCCATCCCAAACCTGAGACCATGATACAGAAAAAGATGGTGAGAATTCCAGTCAAAATAGAGCGGGTTATTCTGAAAATGTTAAGGTAACAAATTAAGCTAAAAAGCTAATGCAGCACTTGAAGTTAAGACCGTAAATATATTCGAAGTCTTCCCTGCAATACATAGGTAAATCGTAGTATAGGGTCTAAATCAACGAGCAAAAATTTCATGTAGCACTTTAGAATCTAGTCTAGCACCTTAGCAGTCATGGTCTAACTTAATCTCGATACATATATTATAGATGGTGAGAATCTAGTCTACCAACTTAGAAAATAAAGAAGATCTATAGCTGCACAAGTCCACGCCTATCCCTCTGCAGTTCAATTCCCACTGTGCAACAATCACATAGTCGACATAATAGATAGTGACAATGACAACAGCAACAAAACACCAATCACATAAGCTCAGAAACATTTACCTTTCATTGCTTTCTATAACACCAGCAGCACTACAAACCAACAGTGAACACCTGCACCCTTCTATGCCTATACCTCTGCTGCTCAATCCCCACTCAGCAACAATCAACATTTAGCAGTACCTTACAAGAACAGTGAATCAAATTCCATCCCATTGTAACACAACCAAAACCATGCAACAATGGAATCATAAGCACGCGCTACTTACCAGGGATTGATATTTCCCCCGGTTGGCTACTTGTGCTTCAATTCCCGACCTCGAGTGATGTCACCTGCACACTCAATATAACAGAAACAAAACCACCCACAAATGCACATATATGATAAACAGAATAAACAATAAAACAACAATAATAAAGAACGATCTATTCATAAGATATAAGTTTGTTTGCAGAGACATTTAAAATAAAAAAGGCCGAACTGAAGATAGTTTGTTCATGCACATAGATTTTTCAAGATAGGTACATAAGGCCAAACTGCACAAAAAAGGATAAAGGCTGTATGTGTTAGCCTGCAGTTAGAACTGCACAAAAAACGTGGAACGATCCTTCTAATGGTAACGGGTGAGAATCTTTGGATGAAGCACGAAGCCTCCAACTCCAACTTCTCTAAAAGAACCTGCGAAGGTGTTAGCTCTTACGGTGATTTCATCTGGCAGCAGAATTTCATCAAGTAAAACCTTTTCAAGATGATCTGGTACAGCTACTGAGTGAAACAAACGTGACGAAGGACCAGTACACACTTCACCAGTTGCAATAACTTCAGTTTCAATATTCAGCAATGCACAACGAGGCTTAGCCCCTACTCTGGATCGAGCTGCTGAACATGATTGAGGTGAAGGAGCGTCGTTTTGTCCAGCATTCAGAGCAGGTGAACCTGAGTGAGAGGGTGTCACGGGTTGACGTGAAGCAGCAATATGTTCACCAGTTTCCAGAGCAGGTGAACAGAAACCCAAGCTGTTTGAGGCTACAGCTGATGATGATTGGAGATCCTTCACTATCTTGCATAATGATCCAAAGCCGCCAATCAAAACCTCCATCTTGTCACCTAAGTCTTCCACCTTTTGAGTAAGAACAGCATCCTTGGACCTCAGTTCATCGCATTTAGCACGCACAGGAGCAGACAACTCAACCTCCAAACGAGAAACAGGACCAACACAGCGAGTCCGTCCCCTTGAATCTTTACCAAATACTTCAGCCACCGGACAAGTTTCTTCCACAGCAACTCCTGCCTCCAGTTTGTCACTAATATCTTGCTGCGCCTTCTGAAGCTTATCCTATAATGTTGAGCACAACAAGAATATGTAATTTCTGGTAACTACCTAGAATCTGTATTTTCTGATGACATAGTGACTAACTAGAATAGCAGAATGACTTACATAATACGGCTGAGCACTTGGTAAAATTTCTCCTGATTGTTGTACATGAGTTTTGACCCACACTTGAGAGACAGTGGCTTCTATATCAGGATTGGCAGCCACCTAAAATTATAGAGATGTATCAAATTAAGACAGAATGCAAAAATTAACAAAGCATGAGTTTCTTGAGGATGCATTGTTGAGAGAAGTTCACATACCAGTTCAGCTCTAACCATAGCATGAGGCTTGCGGCCAGAGGTATGAGAATAATCATATTGTTCTCTTTTCCTCTTATTATCAACTCTACTTTGCTCTGCCTCAGTGGTATTTTCATGGTTACAAAATTCTATCCAATCCTCATCAGTTATCTTTGGGGGAGTCACTCTGAGCCATTCTTCATAAGTCTTTCCATTCATATATGTCTTCCGTAGCTCTGACTTGAATCTTCTCCATGGACCCGACATCCCCTTCATCATTGTTCTCCTGGAGGTCTCAGGTAAATCATATAGGGCCTGGAAAAACAGAATCATTAGCATGTATCGTTGTCCTTATACTTAACAAAAAGTGAGAGGATAATATGGTTCGGTTATGTTACCTTTAGACCATTCCAGATGTCATCCTTGTACTTTCTTGGCACTATCTTCCAGTTTGTGTAGCGAATAGGTACATGTGTGCGAACCAAGGAGCCCTTTTGGTGGCCGAGTTTCGTACAATTCTTTGAAATTGGTAGTCCATATTCATCCACCTTTACTACAGCCGCCATAACAACCTGTCAAACATCAAAAATGTATAAGCGTTAGAATTGGTAAGTTAACACATAGGTAAAACAAAACAACAATAAAAGAGACAATTGACTAAAACACAAGAAAATTGCTCAAGTGATCAAACCACAATATCATTAAACAGACAACGAAGTACGAAACACTAGATTTAAACTAGTTTATCAACACATATGATTTTCTCTAAACTCTCATTGTCAGTAAAAGGTGACTGATAAACTGTAGGAATTTCAATATCGTCGACTGACGATGTTAATCGCTGCGATGAATGCAACACCACAGACCATCCCTCGGGTGAAAGATCCTTTGTGTAGAACACTTGGGACGCTTCAGATGCTTCAATAAACGGCTCATCAACCACTCTATTAATGCTTTTCATCTTCGACAAGTTTACTTTTATCACGCTTGAAACCGGATCAACTTGGAACGCATTCTTATCTTCAACCTTGACCCAATCACAATAGAAGACAGTTTCTTCAAATTCTATGTAATTCAACTTGATTATCTTCTTGATGACTCCATAGTAGGTAACCTCTGCTTCCTTAAAATTTCTGTCTGTCGACTTTGCTCTATGACTTGTAACAGCTTTCATTGAAACACCACTGTTCTGTGATACCCGCTTAGCATCAGCATCTTGTGTGCAGAAAACAAACCCATTTACTTGGTATTTCGAATATGATTCAGCCTTGAAGAGATGTCCTTGAACCAGCCGCCAAAGTACTGAATCTAATTCATCGGCTTTTAATAACTGTAAAAGAGCATGTTGGAGTTAGACAGATTATTTCTCTGACTACTTTAATAACTGAATCTATTCACTGCCAAACTACTTTACTGAATGTATTCATTGCCTACAAACCAATACTGAATGAAGTAAATATTATACCTCCTCGCGTAACCATAAAAGAAAGTCCATAGACTTGTTAGACAGATTATTTCTCTGACTCTGAGAGTTGAAACTGTCCACATAGGATTCATATTTCCTGCAATCAAATAACACCAAGGATTAACAACATCGATAAGCCAATTATAAAAATCATCTCTACTGTGTTATTCATTGAAAACTGACCTTTCCCAGTCATCGATTCCCACGTACTTAGACAGCATCCATCTGCGGACTTGTTCAAACTGCACTTGAGTTAACGTAAAGGTTGTACCCTTACTTAAAGGCATCTCATCAGCAAACTCATCATCATCATCTAAAAATGCAGGTCTACTATGTTTGTGAGTCCCATCGCCGTCAACTGATATATCCTCCATACAATATAAGCTGGCTTCCCTTAACACATACCCCCTTGCAATGCACCCGTCAATGTATCTCCTATTCCGCACCAAGTTCTTGAAATCTTTCATTAACCTGCAAATATCAGTGACAAAAGTAATTTAAGTCAGTAACACTACCTTTCAAGTTATCAAATCAAATAAATGAATGCGTTAAGTTGCACTAATTACCTTTCAAAGGGATACATCCATCGGAACCTGACAGGGCCGCAGACTAAAGCTTCGTCGGCTAGATGCACCATCAGGTGAATGCTAATGACAAAGAAGGAGGGTGGAAAATGTTTTTCCAGAACACACATAGCTTCTATAAGACTAGCCTTTGCTTTTAAGAGATGGTCTCTGTTCAGAACCTTTGCGCACAAAACCTTGAAGAATATACTGATCCGGTGAAGAGAAACTCGCAGTTCTTTAGGTATTGAAGTAGCAATATGAAGCAGCAGTGGAAACAGATGTTGCATGAGCACATGGAAATCATGAGACTTAAAGTTCCTTATCTCTGGAGGATTAATGTTTACACAGTTGCGATAATTTGCAGAGAAATTGGATGGCACCCTCAAGTTCTTCAACATATTACAGAAATCGGCTTTCTCTTTCTTCGTCATTGCAAAAGTACCATCTAAAAATGATGTTTTACCAGTCACATCATCAGTTTCCAGCCATAACCTTTGTTTAATCCCCATAGCTTCCAGGTCTTTACGTGCATTAGCCCCATCCTTCGACTTGTTATTTCCCATCATAGTGTTAATAAGATGCTCACATATGTTCTTCTCGGTATGCATAACATCGATACAATGTCGAATAGCATTTGCACTCCAATAAGGCAAGTTATACAGAATGGATCTTCGAGAAAACAACGAGTGGTCAGAAACCCCTTCTTCATCGCCACCATCTTCATTGACCCGTTCAGCTCCTCTTTTACGTTTCTGTGGCTTTTTCTTCCCTGCTCTGCTTCTAATGTCACTTACCTTCTCTTGAATCTGAATCCCTGTCAGTGGCCATGGAGCTGTGCGGTTTTCTACAACTCCATTGAAACTCGCTTTATCATTTCGATACTTGTGTTTTGCTGGCAGCCATCTTCGGTGACCCATGTAGCAAAGTTTCTTACTAAACGGCAGCCACTCGGCATCTGTCCCTTCTCCACAAGTAGGACACCCAAAGTACCCATGAGTTACATAGCCAGATAAAGTTCCCAATGCTGGAAAGTCATGAATAGCCCACAACAACCTCGCTTTCATCACAAACTCAGTCTTACTGAACGAGTCATAAGTTAATACACCTTCATCTGAAGCAAATCATCGATTAGTGGTTCCAGGTAAACATCAATATCTTTACCTGGTGCTTTAGGACCTGATATCAACAATGCCAACATCGAGAACTCCCGCTTCATACACAAAGAAGGAGGCAGATTGTAAGGACAGAGAATCACCGGCCAACAACTATGACTCGGACCAAAACAACCATTCGGATTGAACCCATCAGTTGCTGGCCCTAGTGTAACATTCCTAGGTTCCTTCGCAAAATCTGGCGAAAACTTATCCGCACACCGCCAAGCTGCAGAATCAACTGGGTGTCGCATAACATTCTCATCTGACTGTGCTAGGGAAGCCCAATACATTGCTTCTGCAATCCAGGGTATACTATAAAGACGTTTCAGCCTTGCGATTATTGGAAAATATCTTACAGTTTTTTGTGCTACTTCTGTCAATTTCTTCTCACTGTTGAAAACTTTCTTAAACCTAGGTTCTTGACAAACAGGACACTTCACCAAACTTTTTCTACCCTTCCAATATAAGATACAATCGTTTACACATGCATCATAAGTAATATAATCCATGCCCATGTCTTGTATCATCTTTTTAACTTCATGGAACTTAGAAGGCAGTGTGTTTCCTTCGGGAAGCAACTCTTTGAACAACTCTAAGAGTGCGGTGACACCATTGTCTGAAATCCCGTACTGAGTCTTAATGTTGTTCAACTTAATGGAAGCATACAGTGGTGTTTTTTTCCTTAGAACATGAAGGATACAGAGGTTTTCTAGCACGCTCATGTTCAGACTCTCTTTTCCTACTCCAACTGGTTCCTACATTCTCATTTACACCTTCAACATTCTCATTTACACCTTCTGTTGTAGGATGACCGAAAGAATCTACTGCAGGTTCGACAAAAGACTCCACTCCAGGTTCGACAAAAGACTCAACTACAGGTTCAACATCATCAGTTTGTTCACCTACATTAACATCTACATCTTTTGTTGAAGTATTTCCCTTACGTACATAACTTTCCCAATGAAAACCCCATGTTGTATACGTCAGTAGAATGCCATTTTTGAGCAAATGGTATTCTATTTCGCTTAGTGACAGTAACCCTTTACCATTCTTACAATGAGTACAAGGGCATGAGAATAAGGTGTTATCACCACCATTTTTCTTGACAAACCCTATAAATAACCCTACGCCTCGTAGGTATTCACTAGACTTACGACCACATTTCATCCATCCCTTATCAACAGTAGATGACATTTGATAGAACCCTTTACCCAACAAAAATACCCAAAAACTGAACAACAGAACAGCTGAACCTTTACCCAAAAACAACAACAGAACAACAACAAAACATTTTACCCAACAAAAATACACTAAAACCTAACAATGAACAGCTGAACATTTACCCTAAAACAACAGATTTATAACCTAACAATGAACAGCTGAACATTTACCCTAAAACCCTCATACACAGCTGAACCCTTTACCCTAATACCTAAATGAACAACACAAGTGAGATTTATACCTACACAGAACAAACAAAAGCAGCAGCACTATCACCAGAAACCGTCAGATCTATACCTACAAAGAACAAACAACGAAAATTAGGTCTTTGAGAGTACCAAAAGCAGAAATTAGTTGAGGAATTAGAGATCTGAGGGAAAGAAAAATCATTACCCAGCCTGAATCGTCGAGAATGGAGTTGAGAGAGGATGGAGTTGAGAATGGAGTTGAGGATGGAGTTGAGAATGGAGTTGAGAGCGAGTTTTTTTTGTTGGTCTGTTTTGGGGGAAAGAGGAGCATTGGAGTTAACGATGAAAATGGGGATAAAAGAGTGGGAACAGGATTAGATATCCCGCCCAACAGTGGAATTTGGGGTTTAAGAAATCCTGGAAGGGAAATGAGTTGGGTGCAAAAAATACTCAATGTGTGACTTGCCACACAAACAGCAGGCACATGTGCGCTGCTTGAATGTTGCGAATCCGCAACTGCTAGCTGCAGTTTCTACGTTCGCAACTGCTAAATGCTGTTGCTATTTTTTGGGCAGTTGCAATTCATGTTGCTATTTAGCAACAACTGAGAGTCTGTTGCGACTATGAGTTGCTATATGCTAGATATGGTGTAGTGTACACGCACGAAGGAGAAGACTCGAAAGGAAAAGATTCGGACCACGGCAAGGGGCCGAAGACCAAGAATCAACTTCGGAGCGTCACCGCCTTACTCGACAAGGGATGACACCACCACGATTGAGTCTTTTGTCTTTATTAGCTGTAAACCACCCAAGCTCG
>JAJJMA010306318.1:0-10262 GCA_023529015.1 Papaver nudicaule | reverse complement strand
TTCTGATGATAATCCAAGCGTTCCAACAGGTTTTGAACAGGTAAGGAACCGATTGATTGGTCTAAAGTTTTTCTTAGAAGAGAGGAGGTCACACGTGAGGATGAGATGAAGTATTTTCCTCCACAGTTTGTTGATGGTAAGAGAATTGATACGCAAATCCTATTTTCTGAGTTTAAAGATGAAATTGCTAAATGTGAGAATCTTGTTGTTGGGATTTTTGTGGGTACGCGTATGTCTTATGATCTTGTTAGTAGAACTGCGAAGAGAGTTTGGAATCTCAAGGGAGATTTTAAGTTAACCATAGTTGGAGATGGTTTGTTTGTGTTTGATTTTATGCTTGCTGAGGATAGAGCTTCTGCTCTTGAGTTTGGTCCGTTATTCATTGCTCAAAGGGTCTTTCTGGTTAGGCCTTGGTCAAAGAATATTGAGCATGAAATGGCTGAATTGAAGACTGTCCCTATCTGGCTAAATCTGATAAATGTACCTTTGTACCTGTGGAATGCTAAAGGATTGAGTATGATAACTAGTAATGTGGGGGTTCCTATTATGATGGATAAGCATACTAGGCTTAAAACTAGGATGCATTATGCTAGAGTTCTTGTTGAGATTGGGGTTGACTGTGAGTTTCCTTCTATTATTCCTTTAATGTTAGATGGCAAAGATAGAATTGAAGTGAAGGTTGAGTATACATGGAGGCTTCCTAGGTGCTCTGAGTGCAATATTTTTGGGCATACTACTGCTCAGTGTCCCAAAAGAGTTATTCAGAAGCCAAAGTTGGTTGAGAAATGGATCCCAAAAAAACCAACAGTAGTGGTTGATGCTGATGGTTGGGTTACTAGAACTGGTAAGAGAGGAACAGAGACTCATGATATTTATTCTGTGAGTTCTGTTGAAGATACTATGGATGAGGAAGAAAGTGTCCTACAAGAAATTCCTCTTGGTGATCCTCTTAGCAATACTTTTATTGGTGTAAGAGAGAGGAATAACTTACTCATGCACAACAAGTTTATTCTGCTAGATAGAGGTGGTGAGATTCCTATGGAGCTTATTGATCAGAACAAAGAGAATCTGGGTACTGATATTGCTGGCAGTTCTAGTCAACAACAAGATAGTGGTGGATCTAGATCACATTTTCAAAAGAAAACCTTCATTGGTGATCAAGGTGCCTCAAGTCTTTTTCCTAAAGTGGCAGAGCTGAAGAAGTCTGCTAGGGGTAATGTTTCTCATTCTCCCAAATTTAAGTAATGTTTAAAATAGGGGGTTGGAACATTAGAGGGCTTAATGATCCTCTAAAATAGGCTGAAGTTAAGAAGTTAAGAAGTTAATTAGTAATAATAATCTTAGTATGATAGGTTTAATTGAGACTCATGTTCGTGACTACAATAAAACTAGAATAAGGAATAACATTAGACCCTCTTGGAATTTCATTGACAATGATTCTCCTGATGATTTTGGGAGGATATGGGTTGGCTGGGATCCTTCTGTGGTTAATGTTAATGTTATTCACTCTGGAGCTCAAGCTATTTTCTTGGAGGTTACTATCAATAATACTCACAATTTCATTATTACTTTTTTGTATGGGACAAATTACTATATCAACAGAAGAGAATTATGGAGATCCTTGGTTGCTTTTGCTGAATTTAACTCTAAGCCTTGGATTTTGATTGGTGATTTCAACTCTTTAGTTTTTCCTTCTGACAGGATTGGTGGTTCTGGTATTTTACCCTTTCACTATCAGGATTTTGCTGAATGTATTCAACTTGCTTATCTCCTTGATATGCCTTTTTCGGGTTGTTTTTACACTTGGTCCAACTGCCAACAAGATGGTAGTATTATTAGGTCCATGATTGACAGGGTTCTTATGAATATGGAATGGATTCTTCAATTTCAATTGCCTAAGGCTGAATTTCTGGTTGCTGGCATCTCTGATCATTCTCCAAGTATTGTTTCTATTTTTGAGAAAAGAAGACATGGTCCTCCTCCATTCAGGTTTCCTAATTTCATAACTGAGGATGATAACTTTCTAGAGGCTGTGAGACATGCTTGGATTGGTCCTGTTAAAGGAAATCCTATGATACAACTGGTTACTAAGATGAAAAGAACTAAGAAGGTAATCAGTGAGCTTAAGAAGATGAGGTACAGAAATATGTCTGAAAATGTTCTTATAGCTAAGGAGAATATGTATAAGGCTCAACAGCAGATGCAACTTGAACCTCTTAATCAAGATCTAGCCAGGAGGGAAAGAGATTATGTGCATGAGTATGTTAGGCTTGCTAATTATGAGGAATCATTCATGAAACAACAGTCTAGGATTAAATGGCTTGATCTTGGTGATTCTAATACTTCTTTTTTCTATAATTCTTTAAAGAATAGAAGATCCAGGAACAATATTCTTTCTTTGATGGATAGGAATAATGTGCAGCTTTCTGAGGATTCTGATATTGCAAGAGAATGTGTTGACTTCTACACTGATTTGTTTGATGAAGGAGAGAAAATCCAGCAGATTGAAGATCCATTTGTTGGTTTGAACTTTGGAAATTGTATTAAGCAAGATGATGTTGATGATTTAGTAAGGGAGGTTTCTAGAGAAGAAGTGGTGAAAGCTTTGGCTAGTATTGGGTCTAATAAAGCCCCTGGTCCTGATGGGCTGAATAGTCACTTCTTTAAAGCTAGTTGGAGTGTAGTAGGGGATGATTTTGTGGCTGCAATCCAAAACTTTTTTAATAAGTCTAAGATAATCAAAGAAATCAACAGCACCTTCATCACTCTGGTTGCTAAGAAGGAGAACCCCAATGGTTACTGATTTCAGACCCATCTCCTGTTGTAATGTAGTTTATAAATGCATCACTAAGATCTTATCTTTAAGAATGAGGAAAGTTTTGGGAGATCTTATTAGTGATAATCAATCTGCTTTTATAGCTGGAAGATCTATACAAGACAATATTTTGGTAGCTCATGAAATGGTGAGGAACTACCATAGAGAAAAGGGCACTCCAAGATGTACTATGAAGATTGATTTAAAGAAAGCCTATGATACTGTTAGATGGGAGGCTATTTTCTATGTCCTGAAAATTATGGGGTTTCCTCCAAAGTTCACTGAGTGGATTAGACTTTGTATCACCACTGCAAAGTTTTCCATTCTCGTTAATGGTTCTCCTTATGGTTTCTTCAGTGCTAAGAGAGGTTTGAGACAAAGTTGCCTTCTATCTCCTTACCTCTTTGTTATGGTTATGGAAATTCTGACTGCCTCCATGATGCAACAAGTGCAGCTGAAGAAATATGGCTTTCACCCTAGATGTAAGCTCACAAAGCTAACACATCTGTGTTTTGCTGATGATGTTCTGGTCTTCTTTAAAGGCAATGTTGCTGCTGCCAGGAATCTTAATGAAGTGTCAACTAAATTTAGCAGATGTACTGGTTTGGAAATAAACAGGCAGAAAACTTCTTTGTTTCATTCTTCTGTGGATGCCAATACTCTATCTCAGATTATTCAGGTTTTGGATTGCACTAAAGGAGAGCTTCCAGTCAGATACTTAAGGGTCCCCCTTCTCTCTACTAGGCTGTCTAAGAATGATTGCTTGCCCTTGGTTGAAAGTCTTAATGTCAGAATCAGATCTTGGAAGGCTAGAGCTCTTGCTTACCCAGGAAGACTTAGACTTATCAAGCATGTTTTACATGGCATGATATTCTTCTGGTTTACTTGCTTTGTCCTGCCCAAAGGGGTCATTAAAGAGATTAATACAATGTTGAAGAGATTTTTATGGGATGGACCTGACATGGGAAGGAAGCATTGCCCTATCTAGTGGTCTCATTGTTGTATGCCTTTGGATGAAGGAGGTCTTGGTTTAAGAGATGTGGAACACACAAATGTGGCAGCTAATCTAAGGCATATCTGGGACTTAGTGTCTGGGAAAACTACCATTTGGACTACCTGGGTTAGCAAAAACCTCATCAAAGATCAGGATTTCTGGACTATAAAAGTTCCAAAAGAATCTTCTTGGTGTTGGAGAAGGATTCTGGAGTGCAGAGAGATGACAAATAATTTAATTGGAGTTGTTCTTGGAGATGGAACTCAGACTAAGTTTCTTGGTGAATGTTGGCACCCAAAAGGGAAATTAGAAGACTGGATTGATCAGCATACTCTTGATACTTTAGGGGTTACTTCTAATACTAAAGTGGTTGATTTCATAGCTGAAGGTGAATGGGCTTTCCCTTTCTTCATGGAAGAGGAAGTGAATGATGTTATATCCTTGATTACTGAGGCTGAGTTCAACATCCAGGAGCATGATCAAATGGTCTGGAAGGTGAGTGATTTTAGAGACTTTTCTATGAAAGATACTTATAAAGCTATTTCTGATCATAACCATATTCCTCCCTGGAATAGTATTGTTTGGTTTAAGAAGCACATTCCCAGGCATTCTTGTATTGCTTGGTTGGCTCTTCACAAGAGATTAAAGACTAGGGCTAAACTTCTGAAGAGGGGAAAGATTCAAGATGCTACTTGTGTGTTCTGCAATGGAGAAGAAGAGACTGAAGATCATTTGTTTCATGGTTGTGGTGTGACTTCTCTCATTTGGAAAGGACTTCTGTTAAAATTGGGTATTTATAGAGACCTGGAAGACAACTGGGATGAAGAGGTTACTTGCTTGGTGAATGAAATGGCAGGTTCTGATCTTATCTCTACCATTAAGAAACTTGTTTTTACTGGGTTCATTTATCATGTTTGGTCTGAGAGGAATAATAGAATCTTTAGAGCTCATTCTAACTCTGCTGACCAAGTGGGGTTTATTATTATTGATGACGTGAGAATGAAGCTGGCTGCTGCAGTTCAAAAGGCTGAGGAGAATATGCAGAACAGAAGTATTCTTAATAGATGGAAAGTGAATTGTGTTTACTTAATAGAGGAGTACGTTGAATGCACTTGGAGAGAGCCTGAGGTTGATGAGATTATGATAAATACTGATGGCATTAAGAAAGTTGAGTCCGGTGGTTTTTGGGCTATTCTCAGAGACCATGAAGGAGAAGTTATCACTGCTGCCACTGGTGGTAGTAAACCTTTATCTGTCCTTGGTCATGAACTCCAGGGTGTTGAGTTAGGGATGCATCTTGCTTGTCAGAGAAATATGAGGAAAGCCCATTTGGCTATTGACTCCATGGTTGTTTACCACTTATTGTCTGGCCAGGATTTGGACCCTCCTTGGAATGTTCTTCAGATATGGAGAAGGATAAAGAGGTTGAGGCAGAGATTTATCTCTTGGAAGATATCTCATTATTACAGAGAGACTAATAAAGCTGCAGACTACTTGGTAGGTATTCATCCTGGTAATACTTGGTATGAAATAAGGGCTGAAGTCTTCTCTCCAGACTTCAGAGAAATTCTGGCTGCTGATAAGGGAAAGCAGGTGTTCCTGAGGAAAAAAAGCTTTAGGTTTTCCTTTTCTGTTTGTGTTTCTGTTTTCTTTTTCCCTTTGTTTTGGTTGGGCTTTTTAGCCTGCGGATGGTACCAAAACAAAAAAAAAAAAACGTGATCATATAATCAGATACATATCTGTAGTTTTTCTTTAGGTTTCTATTCCGGGGTAAGTGAAATTGTTTACTTGTGTTTACCTTCGAATGCTCCACCGGACCAATTTGGCAAGCTCATGGTTTCCCGCATATAATTCTTTTAGGTCTTTCAGTGATTCTTTGAGCTTCAGTAGTCTTATTTGTCCCTCCAGGCAACACGATTCAAAGCGCGGTCTTCTAAGCTTGAGAGAATGCCGGGTTCCAGAATACATTGTCGATGGTTTGATGTTACAACAGTAAGTTTGATGTTACAACAATAGTTGCCAAAAACTAAACCAAAACTGGGACAGCTTGAATTTAAAAAAAAAAAAGGCGCATTGGTCTGAAAATACTGGAGCCTAACAGAGACCAAGCAAAGCCACAGAAAATACATTGTTTCCATAGATTCATTACTCACAGACAAGAAACACAAATTTGAAACAAAGATTCAAGAAGCATTTCCTGTAATTTCCCAAACATATTTGTTATAGTTTGTTACGAGAAGCACCATATTTTCTATAAGTAAAACTATGATATAGACGATCGATGAAAACACAACAACCTCCTATTGACTATTCAAACAAGATCAAGAAAAAGATAAGCAAATTCATTGTTTGCCCTTTTCAGATCGAAAAAACAAATCAAAACTAATATGAAATCATACAAAAAATGTTGTGTTACAACGACACGGCAAATTTCATTTTTTTGGCGTACTCATACGTATGGACACCGACACCCGTACTAATACTTCTAATACGGCTGAGTTATAGAAGAAAAAACAAAAAATATAAAATTCCCACCTATCTTCTCTCTGTTTTTTTCTCAAACTTCTTTGCTTACCGTCCTTAATGTACCTAGTTACACTCTACCCTATCCAGTGGTTCACTTGACAGTTGAGCTACAAGCCTGATCTATAGCTACATCTCTATGACACCAAGAAGATAAGTAGATATTGGATAGTTATGTTGTGCCTTTTCTGTACTAACCATAGAGGTATACTAGGATTTTGCTAAGTTTATCTTAAATGTGTCAATCATGATATATACATGTATGCATTTTTTGTTAGTTTGCGACCTTATATATAATATATCTATTTGAAACTATAGTGCATACCGTGTCCCCGTATTATCGTTTTTCAAGTTGGCGTGTCATACTAGCGTACTGGACACAACGCACTGATACCGTGTCCGTATCGTTGTAACACAGAAAAAATGATACTGCCACAATCTATTTGTAATTAGAATTCCTCAAGACATAGGTCAATCACAATAATCCAAATAAAACCTTACAAAAATGGAGTAGGCATAAAAAAATGTAAAGATCCTATGAATGGCCTCAACTCAAGTTAGATGCATTTGACAGACTTATCTCCTCTGAATTCTTGAGCAACTTGGAATTTCATAAACATTCGATAAAGAATGTGTATGTACACTACTAATACTTAAGAGCTAATTGCAGTGGGAAATGGGCAAATAGGATTGACAAACAATTTATACCAACCCTAGTCAGGATAACACCAAAGTTGCCAAACCTCACAGCTAGGAACAACAACAAATATTCACAACAACGGTTATAGGAAGGAAAATCACAGTGATCACAGTGATAGGCCAATGTAATGATGCACATTAGTTATTATGACAAGTAAACAGGTAGTTTGGTAAAGCAATTTAGTATAGGAGACAAGGGGCACATAGGGGGCAAATAGGTAAAGCACATTAAAAGGTAAAATCAAGGATGCAGTGTTACTCCCTCACCTTTTAATTCCAAAGACTCTCTCTCAACATCATCCAAAATGTCACCAACACAGTGCTTACAGAAAGCTTTAGACTTGATAAATATCCCGAAATTTCCTAATGTCATCACACACCATAACGATGAATGTGTGAATACTACGTAGAGAATAACTCAACACATCGAGTAATTGAGTTCAACTCTCTAAGAGCATTAATATCTGTGAAATAGGCTAATCAATGCAATGAACTACCAGGAGCAGTTCATTCAACAAAGGTCATATTCTACATACAATTCATAAAAGCTATCACCGCAATCGGAATTATATTGTACTACTTGTGAAAAGGTTCATCGACGATTTCGTATCTCAAAACCTAATTCTAGTTATAGATATGAACATAAACTAATTTAGTTTGCAACTTAAATCAATTAATATTCAATCTTAATGCAATACATCAATCATGCATTCATACGCGCAGTAAAATAAGAACGATGATGAAAAGAATAATTATAACTCCAAAATTAATCACGTAGCATGTTTTTGATATCCGACTACATCCCTAACCAATATAAAAGTATTTAGCTAGACATATCTTTATTGAAATCCATAGAAAATAATAAAGTAAATATGAAAAAGCATAAAAACCCTTGTTTGCGGCGCCTCGAGAATCGTGCCGAAAACCCTCGCCGTGAACAGTAACTCCCCTTCCAGAACTCCCTCCTGAGCTCCTGTCTCCGTGCGTGAAAATCCTCCTCTTTCCTTCCTGTCGTCGACTGTGCCTTTATATACACATTAAAACCTGAAATTGGAAATCAGCTCCTGGGCTTGCCCAATCCGTCCAAGCCCATAACCATAAGAACCAACCCAACACCTTATTTAGCCTGTCAGTCTCACGAATCCGACAAGAGACTTTTTACTGCACATGTGCGAGTCGCATGCTCGTTCTTCATCTTCTTCTCCTTCTCGTCGGAAAACAGAACCAGAAACCCAGCTTTTCCAGATTCTGGCAAAACAGCCCCAACTACTCTCCCATTCAAAAATCCAGAGAACCCAAAACGTAAATCATCCTTAAATCCCTTGTAACACTCAGAAAATCACCCGTTCTACATCAACTCCATTCGTCTATGTCTCCGGCAGCAGCATCCATTAATGGCAGATGCCGTTTCTGTCATCTGCTCAATCCAAATTACCATCAAGAACCAACGTAATCACTCCTCAATTGGTTCTCATTCACCCAAACTCCCTGAGCTCACTGAACATCATTAAACTCCGTCGTCTGTTACTTTTGAAATCTTCTGTCGACGGTACCTCCAGAATTTTAGCCCTGTTTTCAGAAAATGGGCCTGTATTAAGGTACCCCTTAACATCTGATAAAGGTTGGAAATAACCGTATGGCCCTGATGTAGCGGTGCCCCTAAAATCCAAAATGGTTGCCGAGGCCTCCAATAACTCATGTTTGCGACACTTTTGAGCTTGTATCCTTCTCGTGTTCAAAACCACCAACTTCATATGACTCCAAGTTGTGAATTGAGTCGTTTTTGCTTCATTTTATTAAATATGATTTCAAAAAACCTGCAAAATAGAAAATGGTTAAAATAAACAATGTATGAGGCTTAAGTCGACTAAAGTGTATCAATTAGGTACTCTTGAATAGGTGTTTTGCACACCTATCAAGGTGCAGTGGTGGCGGATCTCTTCGCAGCTTCATGGAGTTCAGAGAAGGTCTGGAAGCGGAGGTTTTCTAATAGGGCTCGGTAGACGGGAATCATTCCGTTGATGCAGATTTCCACCAGTTGTTGCTCCGTGACGTTCGGATCGTGGTAGTCGAGGGCTTGGATTCTGAATCTGTTGACGTAGTCGTTTGGGTGTTCGCTGGGTCTCTGGAACATTATGCCGAGGTCGGATAGCGTTATCTGCTCAGACACGAAGAAGTATTTACGGTAGAACGCGCTCACCATCTCGCCCCATGTGCCAATGCTGTTTGGAGCGAGATTATTGTACCAGGTATAGGCTCTTCCAGTGAGGGACTTTGAGAATTTCTTGAGTCTTAGGACGTGGTTGTATTCGTGTTCTCCCAACGACTCCAAAAATCGCCAAATGTGTTCATGTGCATTTCCAGTTCCGTCATACAAGGAGAACATGGGGGAAACATACCCTTTGGGGAGAGCAATCCTCTGCACTTCATGCGGGTATGGTGGTCGGTGTTGGTGGATAGGTAGCGCCACCTCTCTTTCTCGGTTTCGTAGTAGTCTGTCCAGGTCGTCTGCCGTGACGTAGCGGGACGGTTGTCCTTCTCTTTGGCGAGATTCTTCTGGGACAGGAGGTGCTTCGTCATCTCGGATGTGGATGACAGTCGAGCGGGCACCTGTAGCAGCAGCCTCAGGGGTTTCCTTGATTGGTGAACTCGACAGCTTCGAGGTTAGGGTTTTGAGACAATCCAGGATCCCTAGTTGAGTGTCGAACATCTTGTCTTGACTTTCCGCGAGGACATCTTGCCGTCTGGCCAACTCATCCATGGTTAATGCTCCCGACACTCCCTTTCCCTTTTCAGTGGTAGCGCCGACCTCAGCTGTGAAGGAAGGGTTCTTGCCAGAAGCGTTGGTTGGAGCACTAGGAGTCATCGGGGTGATGGGAGTCGCCGGATGACAGGTATTGGAGGGGAAGCACCTTGAGTAACAGGAACGTTGGGTGTAGCACCGGATGCAGGTGGATTGGTAGGTGTTGCGCTAGAGGCCGCAACACCATCATTTGAAGAGTTGGGGTTTTTGGTATCTGATCCCGACCTAAGTTCAACCATTTTTGAGAAAGTTTTCTGGAACCGAGATATTGGTCTCCCACTGTGGTTGCCAACTGTTTTTACCTGGAAAAACAATGCACCGTCTCTGGGTACTTTCGTAGTGCTCGAGATCAAAGTCGAACAAGACGAGCCTAAACCAAGTCAATGGCCGTTCACGTCTTGCTTCGGTCACAGAGAGGATAGAGGTTG
>JAJJMA010306309.1:0-19739 GCA_023529015.1 Papaver nudicaule | reverse complement strand
GGTTTTGGATGAACAACTACAACTTCATGAAAAATAACTTCGAAGGTATACAAATTACTTCCTCTGATTCTTGTTATTACCGATTCAAATGTTAGGTTTTCAGTATTTTGGGTTTAGTTATTTCTAGAAGAAGAAAACCCCTAAATGCATTACTTTTCTGCTATAACCCTTGTTTGTTTATGCATAATTAGAGTTCTGATAGGATTACAAGAATTGGGAAACATGGTTTCTCACAAATTTAAATTTGAAAAGTAAAACTAGATTCTCAATGAGTGCACAGGTAGTCAACCAATGTGTAGTACGATAATAACATTCCCCTGCTTCATTTCTTGTGTAACAGCTAGTTATGGGAAATAAATTCTTCACTTTTCGATGCCTGAAAGTAAGTTATGTTGGTGAGATTATAGCTTTTTAGTTTCTTAGTCCTGCATCCTGATAGTTGTGTTTTTTGAGACCACTAATTCACCGTACAAAATGACATTATAATTGAACTTACATTATATTGTTTATCTAAATACATCAGTTCATATGCATTGGATTAAGTTACACTATTACTATTTTTCTTCTTATAGGAATTAGTAGGCATACACCTGATTTTTAACTGTGACAAACATTGTGTGCAGGCTACACCGTTACTCCTTGTAGTTGCAGTTATTGAACTCGGCGATATTGCATTTGCCGTGAGTACTAATCTGTTTTTCACCTATCTGTAATACAACATTTCTTTTTCATGATTTCATTTCTTGGAATTAAATATTTAATAGTCTTCCATTGGTTTTGATGATCAGAGTTCCCTGTCATGTGGTATTTATTTTGTTCCCTGCTTTTTTCTTCTGAATTTGGCCTAGCAATTGTTTCAGTAGTTAGCCACCTAAAGGGAACCCAACCTTTAGTGCTAAAGCTATGACTTTTGGTTTCGGCATAAGTCCAACCTTGTATTTCATTCGTACCTTTTGCCTAGGATATTGCGCTGGAGGTAAGCTTCTCGACACTACCACTTTCAAACGATGCGTATGTTCTGTTTGCTACATGGCCTGAATGGTTTTGACATTTGATACAGTGACAAGGTTTCATTTCTGTTAACAAAAATGAGCTAGCCATTCGTTTGAATGCCTCATCTTGTTTTCTAGCTTTCACTCTATTTGATGATATATATTTTTAATGGATATCGCAGGTTTCTCCGAGCACAACTTAACAGAAGTTCAGTACTTGAGACGTAACTAAAATTCGGCGATTCAAGGAAGGAAGGAACTCCAGACCAACAGCGATTGATCTTTGCCGGTGCATATTTGGAACATGGAAGAACTCTATCTGATTACAACATCCCAATCAGTTCAATCTTGAAGCCTACCAGTTATAAGAAATGTTGGAAAAGTGTCATGAAAACTTATATTATTACTGGTTCAAATCTTTTTATATTTATTGATTTTGAACTTGAAGCACTGACAAATGAATTCAGCTGTATTTTTGATTCTATGTAAGATACAATGAATTCAAGTTTATTTATGAATGGGTTTAGATTTATGAAATCAATTTATATTTCAGATTCACATTTTATTTCAACTCAGTCAGAATTATCCAGCTCAGTCAGAATTGTACAATTGGAATTCGGATCTGCTGAAATAGATCATATGAGTTGTTCACCTAAAACATTAATTATTATTAAAACCTAGAAGAAGAACTGCTTTTTCACAGTTCTTACAAAGAACGTGTCCAGTTAGTTCTATTATAAAGACAAACAAAATTCGTCCTTCTTGAAAAGGACGACAATAATAGGACTGTTTAAAGCTCTGACAAGAACCGTTCGTTTTCTCTCTTTAAGAACTGTTTCTAGCAGTTCTTAAACGAACGTTTTCCACTAGTGAACTAATATGAACTTTCTCAAAAATGGTCTAAAAACCTCATTCATGAGTGCTTGAAATGTGGCAGGGGCATTTGTGAGCCCAAATGGCATAACTCTAAACTCAAAATGGCCATGGTGTGTCCTAAAGGCTGTTTTATGAATGTCAGGAATAGCCACTCGTATTTGATAATACCCAGACCTAAGATCAAGCTTAGAAAAAATCTGTGCACCACATAGCTCATCAAGCAATTCATCAATTACTGGGATAGGAAACTTATCTTTAATGGTAATGTCATTGAGTTTTCTGTAGTCGACACAAAACCTCCACGAATTGTCTTTCTTCTTCACTAATAGAATAGGCGAGGCAAATGGACTATGACTTGTTTGGATTAATCCTTCATCTAGCATCTTTTGGACTAACTGCTCCACCACTGATTTCTGCACATAGGGACATTTGTAGGGCCTTTGTGAAGTTGGTGTTGCATTAGGCTTCAAAGGGATTCTGTGGTCCAATCCCCTGTGTGGTGGTAATGACTTTGGTTCCTCAAAAACATCCTGAAAGGAGCTCAACAAGGAAGAAACCACTGGTGGTACATCAGATACAGGAGTGGCAGAAATATAGAAAAACTAACCAATTATAGCAGGGGTGTTACTCTTTATGAATTTCCTGACTGAATCAGCAGTGAACATACTAATAGAAGCTTTTGGAGATGAAGCAACACCTTGCAGACACTAGTACAATAATGGGTTTCAGTCACGGTTATCCTGGTCACGGTGATACCTATAAACGTGGCTAAAAGTTTGTTTGTCACGTGTAAATGCTAAACTGTGACAATTTTCATAGGTGGGTCCTTTAGTTGACACGGGATGTTTCCATTCGTGTCTACTGTGTATAACTGTACTGTACACGATCGACGATTACTCCACTTCCTTGCCTTTCTATGTATATCCTTATTTTAAGGCAAAATAGCTTAACTGCTCAGACAATCTGTTTTGTATTAGGTAAAGGCGCAGATGAATCACGACATCTTTAGGATCTGATCTCTGGAAACTAATCGAAAGCAATCCCTAGAGCTATCTAGTTTTTTTTTTTTACTCTTCAATTTCTTTCTAACCCTAAAACTAATCGTTCTTTTCTCTGCCTCCTCCTCCTTCTCTCTTTACTCTCTTCTCTATTGAGAGATTTGCTGAGCAAATTGAAAGGGTTTTAACTAAGGTGTTTTCAATTATGAAGAGAAAGGGTTCAAGAGCGGTCTTAATCACCAACAAAGAGGTAATTCTTTTCGTTTATTTTTTTGAATGTTTTCTGATCTGATTTTTCACTTTGCTACTGTTATTTGTGATTTAATTCTAGATTTTTCGAATTTATGTAAAACTAATTGGGAATTTTACGTTCATTTAGGTTTATGTTTTAATTTGGATTGATTTCAATTTCATTGAAGAGCTAATGTTTGATGATAGTTAGTTTTTTTTTTGTCTGTACTGTAATATTCGATTGATTGTTAACCACAACGTGTTTTGATAATCAGATTGATGATTCAAATTACTAGCTGAGAGAATTGGAAGAAATCAGTCAAGAAGTGGATCGAAAGAACTAAAGTGTTAGGTTTTGAGTCCTGCAAACTTGGTCTCCTGTATTGTGGGTAGCTGTATTTTGTGAAAGACGCCTTGTGGCTTAGACACCATGGTCATTGCATACTTGTAGCTTCAAGTGAAGATATTTTTGTCATATACATCTAGAGAAGTGATTTAAATTGTGGCTCAGCATTGGTCTCTTCTTCATTGCCTACATACTTTGTTGAACAGTATCCTTTATCTGTTCCTTTTAGTCCAAATATTATCGTCATCTTTTTCTTCATTGCCTATTTACTTTGTTTTTAAGATGACTAACGTTACATGTCAGAACTCAAACGACTCCAGTTTAAACATTTCCATTTTATGTATTAGTTGTTCCTTGACCTATATGTAGTCGGTTCAACTCAAGATACTAGATTTGCAACTACTCGTCAAATAAGGGATGTTGCAAAATCACATCCTCAAGATATGAACTCTCTCTTAAAAAAGGTTTGCTCCATTTCATCACAACTATTTGTTTTTACTTGGTTCGAGTATTTTTGTTGTTGTTGTTCAGCTTGTATACTGCCTTATGAGTCTACAGGTTTCTCAGTATCTTTGCAGTAAGAACTGGGATACGAGGGTGGCTGCTACTCATGCCATTGGGGAAATTGCTCGAAATGTGAAGCACACATCTCTTACATAGCTGTTTGGATTTGTCGAAGCTGAGATGTCAGTGGATGGGATTCCTGGTATTGTTGAAGATGTGAAGGCGTAGCTGAATGTGCATCCTCCTAATGTTGAGTCAGGTCTATCTTTCAAAAGGTAATTTACCACACTTTCTTCGATTGAACAGTTCCCAATAAATTGTATGGTTTGTAGGTGTTTATTTGTACACATCATTAGTTATTTATTAAGTCTGGGCGCCTAAGAAACATGTAGATGCATTCTGACTTTGTGATATGTATGCATAATAGTTGTTCAGAGATATTCATCATAGTATGTTTGTGTATAGGTGTTTTGTGTATTCTTAGTGGATACTCAAATGGTTTATTAATGTGAGTAACTTAGGTTGTGTGTTCTTTAATTACAGTGGAACAACTTAGGATGCCACAAAATTTAAGCAAATAGTGAAAACACATATCTAAATTCCTGTAATGAAGTTCAGTTTATGTGGATAACCAGTAGTGTTCCTGTTTTAGTGAAGATATTGTTGCATATTCGTGTTCCTTCTCACTGTATGTAAGCTAAGCTCCTATATATACTTTAGTTGGCCAATTTCATATGAGTTGGAATTCGTGAATATAGCTTTCATTGTTTGTTTGCCTTCTGTTCTTTGAAAGCATATTTACAGAATTAACGATCGTACGTATGGCTGAATAAGTTTCCAAATACTTCCGATCACTAACTCATCCATGATGTGTATTTTGTGCTCTACCTTTAACCATGAGAGATTAGCAAGAGTGACCATCAGAATTTTGGGAAAGAAATTCGGTAAGGCATATATTGATGCATTTCAGTTAAGGCGCTATAACTGCTTCTAATATACTTGACAAAAGGTTTTTAAGTTCAATCTTTTCAGCACTTAGGTGTTCCACTTAAGATAAAATGGCTAGCTTTACCTGAAAAATTCATGTGGGACTGAAATTGCACCATCTCGGTGTATTAACATGCAATTCATGATAGGTGCACTCATCCAAAGTTTATTCCTTATTAGGGTGGTAAGTTTTTATATGAAACTCGTTAGAAAAGAATGGGTTATTCATTATCCAACCTGACATTCTTAACTTAACTTCATCATCATATCTGATTTGAAAAGTTAGCTACAGTGTAGTAATAGAATCTTCTATCGTAACTTGACTTGACATTTTACTTATTTTTCTCAGTTTTTATAGCCAAACGACATCCTGGAGGCAGAGTTTGGAGGAGCACATACATCTTCACTGAACATGACCTGGAGTGGGCACGCACTGAAGTGAAGCTCGCTTTCTGAAACCCTGTTAGAGGCTGCCTTACTATTTTATCAAACATGTTTACATGTATTGATCATACTGACTGATTATTTTGATTTGTGCTTGTTATCAACTCTCATAGATCCATATACTAAGATTACATTATGAGATTCAATGCCATTTATAAATTTTCATTCACATTTTTTGTTAATGATTTGCCTATTTTTTTTTACGTGTGTGATGGTATATTAGTGTAGGTATAACTTGGTAATTGATTTGTGTCTTGTGAATTTTTACGGTTGCGTTGTACAACAAAAATCCGTCTCAAATGAGCAACTCTGTCACGGTGTACAACTAATATCCGTGACTAATTGAAGTACTGGTCACGGTATGTAACTAAATTCCGTGACTAATTGAAGTTGTGGTCACGGTGGATTAGTTAAATATAGGTCACGGTGGACTTTCGGCCACGCAGCCTTTAGTCACGTTTTTTCATATATGAAACACCGTGACCATAGACCTTTGGCCACGGTAAATTACCGTGACCGAAGGCCATTTTTGTACTAGTGAGAGTAATCATCTTCCCCAAGTGCATAAAGGAAATTCTCAGATTAGCTAAATTGAAAATAACATCATCTAGTTGCCTAAGCCAGTCAGCACCAAGTACCATATCACACCCTCCCAGGGGCAAAACTCTCAAGTCACCACAGAAATGGTAACCCTGCATAGACCAATAAAGAGTAGTGCACATCCCAGTACTGATAGTAGTATCTCCATTAGCCACTGTCACCAACATGTGACCAGTTGGTTCAATATGCAACTTCAATTTAGTAGCCATCCCTGCATCCAAGAAACTATGAGTGCTGCCAGAATCAATAAGCACCAAAATGTTATGTTTATTTATCAAACCAGGGACCCTAATAGTATCATGAGTAACATGGCATGTCAAGGCATGTAAAGATATCTCCATGGAAGACTCCAATGGTGTATGCTCCACTGTATCCTCAGGTGACAGATCTTCTAATTCAGAGGGTATGTCCTCTTCTGAAGCTACTAACATGAACAATTGCTGAGTTTTACAGAGATGGCCTGGTTTGTACAGCTCATCGCAATTGTAACAAAGACCTTTAGCTCTTCTAGCTTGCATTTGAACAGGGGTTAATCTCCGGATAGGTGGAGTGGAAGGATTAGTTTTAGTGGGTGTGGTGGGAAGAGTCACAAAAGGTTTAGAAGAAGAAGAAAACACAGGTCTAGGGGGTGGAGTAATGGGGGGTATTGAACTTTTATTAATATGCGAAAATGTAGAGAACTGGTTAGAAGATGGATGATGAGTTTTGAAGTTATAAGTAGGTGCAGGAGGTTGAATAGAAGTATTGGCTTGCTGCATCCTAGCTAAGAAATAAGCCTCTGTATCCGTAGATGGTTTAAACATTAAGACTGTATTGCGGATTTCCGGTTTTAACCCACTAATAAAACTTGATGTGAAGTAAGAATCAGATAATGAAGGGTTATTGATCTTCATAAAAGCTTTTAAGGTCTCATACCTTTCAAAATACTCCTCTACAGTAGTATCTTGTGAAATCTTATTAAAACTAGAAACATAATCATCATTTGCCACATCCTCAAATCGACCACATAAATCACCCACAAAAATTTTCCAATCAAACACCGATTTACCCTCCTGGTAATCTAAAAACCACGAATCTGCTTTACCTTCAAAGTGTAAAGAAGCAAAATGAACTTTATCCTGATCTTCCAATGCATGAAATTGAAAATATCGTTCGCATTTACGCACCCATCCCCGAGGGTTGGTACCATCAAAATGAGGAAAATCAAGTTTAGGGATCCGTTGGAATATACCTGATCCCCTGTGAGGAATCATCGATTGAAGCGAAGAATCCTGAACTGGTCCAGAATCTAATCCTTCCGTGTTCAATCCTTCCGGTGGAGTCACCTTCAATGTCTCACAAATGTTGAAAATTGCCTTTAACATGAGTCTATCTGTAATCCCTTTTGCTTTAGCTGCCTCAGATTGTTGAAGAACGAATTCATCGAAACGGTCCTCCAACACAGCAATCTGATCGGTAACAGCAACCAATTCAGCTGCGATTTCCTTTACTGTCTCAGTTGGCGGCATGGTTTCAGGTAGCCAAGATCGAAATCTGATACCAAGTGTACTGATAGTACACAATCTCACTGATTCAATTGAAAACAGTGCCTTCTCTCCCAAATGGGTAGAGCCTTAATTTCTATTTCATCAAAAACATAACTACAAAGACGGCAATCATAAGGTATAAATACCTCTCACTCACACAGCAACTCCATAAGAGTTACCCTAACAATACTAACAAAAGACTCATAAGTACCCATACACAAATAAACAGACCAATAAGTCCCCATACACGTGTCATTTATATGACATTCAACAAAGATGAATGGGCAAAACTCTTGGTACAATGGGATGATATAGTTTGGGCACTCACAATCAAGGAATATGAAGATAAGGCAAGTGAGATGTTGAGCTATTGGAGTCGTATCCCCGAAGTTAAAAGGTACTTGGAGGAGGAACGGTTTGTCCCTCATAGGCATCGGTTTGTCGCGGCTTTCACCAATCAACGCAAGCACTACAAGAACCAAGCAACAAGTTCCGTGGAGTCCTGTCACGGCCGGTTCAAAAAAAATCTTTTAAATGGTGACAGTGAATTTGTTAAGGTTTACAATGCCATGAAAAGGTATTTTAAAGGTAATCTAGATACGATTAAGGGAGCTTTTGAACATAATCGAATGAATATGCACACCAACTACCTTAACGAACCTTGTCTCGAAGGAATCACCCATTTTGTGTCCCATTGGGCTATCGAGGAAGTCATGAAGGAACGAGAGAAATTTCGTAATGGTGAATTCGACCCCAATGTGTGTAGTTGTCCCAACATGTCATCCATGGGACTCCCATGTTGCCATAGATTTGCGACTTTCACGGATGGTGTGGTCCCAATTAGCGAGATCGATCCATTTTGGAGGCAACTTTCATTCCAAGAACAAGTCTTCGACGACGATTTTGGGGGAGAGTTTAATGAGACATATGAATATGAAGTAACGAGGGAGTATTGGAAGGACATGAATGTGGGACAAAGGCAATCTTGGTGCGCACGGTATCGAAAATGGGCTCATGCACACACTAGATGTGATCTTTTTGAACCGGATAAAAAGAAGGATGGTAGGGGTAGGCCTAACACCAAGGTTACAAAGAGAGTTGCTCGTGCGAATGCAAGAGAGAGAAATATTGCGTCAAAGACAAGAGACCCCTCGGGCTTTGAGTTGATGAAGCAACGAGAGAGTGAAGACTTCGAGATGATGAAGAACTTGGAGGAGGTAAAAGGTTTAGACGACATGGAATGCACCCTTTAAGCATTTGTCAACAAAAACAAACGTAAACGACCTCCAACGGAAAAAGCTTCAACAAGTCGTCAATCCAATGTGAAGGAGATTCCAACGGTTGCCACTCCAACAAAAGGGAATGTGAAGGATAAAGATGTGATGGGCAAAGGCAAGGGTGTGGCAACATCCCCCGAACATACGTAAGATGACTTCCTTCGGATTGCTCCAGGTCATACAGAAATCTACTTACAATCGGGGGCTGACAAGTAAAACCAAGTAAACTATGCCCAACTTGTCTCTACTTCAGTTGCGAAGAAGAATTACTTAAGAAACTTGCACAACTTGAGCTAACTAGGTCTTACAACACCTTGTGCAGCCGTACGTTGCTTTCTTCCACCTTGTATGTGAAGTATCAGTTCTTGAATATCCTTATTGCATAAGAGAAGGACTATATAATAGACAAGAATGTGATCAGGTTACCAAGGTTACAAGTTAATCTGATAACAACCACAAAGGTACATTATCGCCTACTTGTGCTTCCCAACTCTCAAGAGAAATCTTTATAGTCGTTAGATAATTTTCACAGAGGAACTGCTACCTAATAGAGGATGACTACCACAACAAGCTTACACTGAAGTGCAAAGAGTTTACGATCAATTCCACGGAGAAACTTCACGTATTCTTGATGCCTGTGGTTTTCGTTCTTTAACCCTCTAATTATGGTAGCTAGAAGAGTTTAAGATTTTAGTGACTAAGTCACTAGGGTTTTTATTCTCATATAGGAAAATGATGTTGGGATTATCTATGTTATGAGATCTTTTAGGTGTTGCTTAGTGGATTTGGTTCTAATTCTCTGTCAATTCCATGCTATGATACTAATGAATTGCCAGAAGTAAGATGCGACATGATAATCAAAAAGGTGAAGGTGTTGGTGATTGTTAATCATACAGTTACAATTAAATTTAACTGGTAAATTAACAAAAAAACTATTGAGAGAGAGGTTGATGGTACCAACCTCTTTGGTGCCTTCAAAATTGTTCGGGGTAAGCAATTTGTTTTCTGCAACTTTAGGGCTTTCCTCAGCTCCTCTAATCGCTTCTTTGGCAGGTTCGATTTTCTTCTTCCGAGCTCATCTTCGTGTTCTTCTCTGTTGAACCAGACGATTCTTCACTCTGGTTGAGGGGGTATGGGTGCCCATCTTGCGAGACCAAGTGCTTTTAGAGATGTAGAATCTAGTGAATAGTCCACTATTCACTATCTAGTTTAGCCGCTAGTCCAACTCAAAAACCCGTTTAGTCTTTAGTCCAAACCAAAGAAGAAACCGGTGGCACACGTGTGGAAAATTTAAACAATATTTTCTAAATCACCGAAATACCCCCTTCTTCTTCTTCTCCATATTCACGACAGAGAGATAGATAGAGACAAAGAGAGTAAAACATACCGAAAGAAGAAGGAAAAAAAAAACTAATTCCTTCCTCAAGTCCTTCCTCTACAGTTCCTTCTGTTCTTCATCACTTTCTCATACATCACCACCCTACGCTGCCTACATCTCCACCAGTACACCACTACCAACAACATACTCGATTGTATCTGGTTATCATGTAGTATTGATTTTTGTGATTGTGTTAAAAGTTCATAAAATTGAAACCCCTAGGGTTCGTAAATTTGGGGGAAATTAGATGCTAACTGTTATAAAGTGCAGGATTAAGTGTATGAGAAATTTAATTTCAAAAACTGATATAAAGAGATGGATTTTATTTTTAAATAAATTTCAGATCTAGTTTTTTGGTTTCAATTCTGCGATGATATAAAGAGAGAAACGAGTGATGGTGAAAGATTCGATGTGAAGTGAAGGTGAACAAGAAGATTCGAGATGGATTTGTGAAAAGAAGATTGAAAAAGAAAATTCGAGAATAAATTTATGAAGAAGAAGATACAGTACATATTATATGTATTGAGCTCAGTACATAACATTATGTACTGCACCCAGTACATAACATATGTACTGTTCGAAATCTGACTTGAGGTATTCTTCTATATTTTTTTTGTTTCCCACTGTACATAACGTATACACTGTTAGAAATCTGACTTAGAAAATTATTCTACTCTCTCTGGGCATATCATTCGAACTATCCCCAGTACATATCATATGTACTGTTAGAAATCTCACTTGGGATATTTTTTCTACTTCTTCTTGTTTTCACCCAGTACATATCATATGTACTGCCCCCCAGTACATATCATATGTAGTGTTAGAAATCCGGGATATTCTTCTACTTCTCCTTATTTTCACTCAGTACATATCATATGTACTGCCCCCAGTACATATCATATGTACTGTTAGAAATCTGACTTTGGATTTTTTTCTACTTCTTCTTGTTTTCACTCAGTACATATCATATGTACTGCCCCCCAGTACATATCATATGTACTGTTAGAAATCTGACTTATAATATTATTCTACTTACTCAGTACATATCATATGTACTGCTCCCAGTACATATCATATGTACTGTTAGAAATCTGACTTGGGATATTCTTCTGGAAAGTTTTGATCATTTTCTTAATTGTAGATCAGGTTTGGATGATTTTTTCATTGTAGATCTAGGTTTTCACGAGTTATCTAAAACTGAAATGGGGTTTTTGTAGTGTGTTTTTGGTTTTTGAATTTTGATGATTAATCTTGAAGGTTTCAATCGGTTAATTCGAGAAGAGAGAATTGGTTTTTGATTTTTTTTTCAGGTGATTTTTATCTGTCTGATTTTTAGGTTTTAATGGTGGGTTGTTGGCGTAGTTGGTGGTCGCACGTGCGAAATTAGGGGTACCCGGGTAATTTGGCTAGGTTTTGGACTAGGGGATAACTACATTTAAACCAGGACTATAGCCTAATCCGGTTCCGGTTTTTTGGACTAAAAATTAAATTTCTCTTTAGAGATAATGTTAGGTCTTCAGAGTCGGGTTACGGACAGGTTGTGGGTGACCCGATCCAGAAAAAGAAATTATATGGACTGGGGTTTGAGGGGTGTTGATTGTCTGAATGGGCTTCAGAGTGAAAGGGGTTAACATATGGCCCAAAGTGAGGACGGAATGTCGGGGGTTTAAGATAAAGGGACACCGAGAGAAGGTGTGTTAGCCGGATTACCAAAAATCATGGCTGGAGAAGATGCTATGGAATTGATGGGAGAATCCATCAAGGGAGGGGGTTTTCCTATCTATTCATTCGAACCCTAAATTTTCTGATGAAACCCTCCTAAAACCATTATGGTTCCAGAAGGAAGAACTCATATCAACATTGTGGTTCGTCGCACTCATCTTTTGCAGGTATGACGATTGAATTTCTTAAATATAGAAAATTTCATCACATAGCTCAGTTATAGAATTTAATGAAAAATGAATGACAATTACTTTTTCTTTGTTGTTTAGATACTAGATGACCGCTGACACGGTGGACGGGCCGCCCGTTCGAAGAAATCGACGAAAGAACAAAGAATTTGTAAATCACAAAAAAAATGTAAGCAAAACAGACGTTCAGACAAATTTGTAAAAAAAAAAAATTGTATTCATTTGAAAATGTTTAGAATTTTTCTGATAATTTTATGTATAGTACAATTTCTAGCGGAAATTGAACCGAAAACGCGACTCAAAACTTATGCATCTCTTTGCAATTGTTGACAAAAATGAAAATTGATTAATAGAGGTGGAGATTAATTGAGGAGATGTTAAAATAATAATTAGGAAGAGCACATGTGCATGACTAATTATTCTTCGCCATATATAGGATCCTCCTTCGCTTCGCTCGTTCGGTCCAATAATTTGTTTTGGCAAAATGTTAATTTGGTCAACTATTTGGTACACAATTCGTGTATATTTCATTTTCTATATTCCTATGCTGATGACTAAATAGCTAAAATTGTTTGTGTTTTACTTTTTGGTATATACAAAAAAATTGTTCATACTTCGTACCATTTGGCCTTTTGGTTTGGGAGAGTCTTTTATTGTTCTTCTAATGCGTGCAACTTGTGGCGTCACATTGATAGTATCGATATACATCATCTTGAACTATCTAAAGAGCCCAACTCCACATACTATAACAGTGTCGTAATAATACTGATGATTCCTTAAGCATGCTCGCCAAATGTCAGTTTTTTTCGGATAGAACAAAAGGGTCATTAAATCCTCGCCAATATCAAATCATCCCACGAGACCCATCTATCTCTGCTAGAGCCTAGACAACCACCTCAAACCACCACACCTCTTTAAGCCTCAATCAACTTTTGATTTGATAGTGAAAAAATTGAACGGTTCATTATTTACTTGAAGGATTGTTTAACCGATCTCTTATTTTCATGTTTAGTCTTTAGAAACTTAGATGTCTGATCTATCACAAATCACATTCAAAGTATTAATTAATTTTTCTTGAAAAAAAAAATTCTCATGGATTTTCTGGTGTATATGAAACTCACTAAATTCTACATGTCTTTGCTTTGTTTGATTGATTGGGCAGGAGGGAAAATGAAGATAATAATATTTTGGGAACACTTACTAGAGAAAGGGGGTGAGTCAGTGACTCTGTTGACCGAGTCGACTGAGTTGACCGCGTCGTATGCGTGTCGTGTCCGCGTCCGTGTCCGACACGAGCCCGACACGGACTCGGGCCCAAATTCGGCGCGTCAATGCAACCCAGATTGATTGCCATCGATTTTGATTTTAACTGAGCAGTATGGCACGTGGAGAACTGTGTTAAACAGATGTAAGCTAACGAGCAAATGATTCATACCAAAACAGCACATAACTGACACGTATCAACTCTTTTAGCTATCATATTAGTTCCATTTTTATTTTTATTTTTTTTGGGGACAAAAGGTGGTTCCATTTTCCATTGATACTTCACCAAGATTTTATCTTCAAGAGAATCCAATACACGACTACAGAATAATTTAGAAGATATACTTCAAGAGAAGCCAGAAAATTTATTCAAGTAGCTCCAAAAACAACAAGTAGAGAGATGTAAAGAAACTGATCTGAAGCATAATTATTGTGCTAATCAATTTAAGCATTACATACATTACATACGATGGCTACTGTTGGATGAAATTTAGCTGGTCCATTGCTGTTCCTGAACTTGATTCGATGGTAGCTATGCTCTTTAGTAAATCTTTGAAACCCCATTACCAAACAACCCAACAGGCCAACACTCATTCAATCTTTGGTTCTGATTGGGTTCTTCTTCATGAGAAAAAGAAAAGGTCTATGAAAACCATTTGTTTTTAAGGAATAATTGTTCTCTGAAGGTAGAATTGGTGTTGAGAAGGGGCGAATCGGTTACCGAGTTAAAGGTGCTGGGTTGAATCTGCGGGGTGCAAGCAAGGTTGGGTGAAAATAACATCGTCTTCTTTCTTTGTTCTTATCGTTTCTTGGTTTTTAATGGTGGCGGAGGTGGTGGTGGTAGCGGCGGCGGCAGAGCTGGTGGTCTGATAATAGTGGTAGCGTAGGTGATAGTGTTGTTGGTGGTGGTTGCAGCTTGTCTTTGCTGGTGTCGGCGGTGGCGGTGTTGCTGTTGCTGTTGCTGTTGATTGTTATGGCGGTGGCGGAGGTGTTGGTCGTAGCGGCGGAGGCAGAGATGGTGGTGTGTTAATGGTGGTGTGTTAATGGTGGTGGCGTGGTGATTTAAGATTGATTCGAGATACAGCAGAGAAAAGGAGAAGAAACACTGTGTTATGTATCTGCCCTTCGTATATTTAATCTTTACGGCAAATTCATCAAAGACGTAGGCAAAACTTAGAAGAAAAGGAGAGGGATAACTTAGTCTTTTCAGGTCCGAAAAAAATTCGCCGATGATCTAACGGATCTTATGAATAGTACACACGGAAATGAAATCTGAGAAAATGAACGGTGGATAAACTAAGCCTCTAAAATCCAATCTTTTTGTGTTAAATTGAAAAAAAAGTCACTATTCAATGGACACAAAGTCACCATATATAGGGTCCTCCCTCGCTTCGCTCGGTCGGCCCAATTAATCTCCATCTAGAAATAGAAAGATACACTAAACACAAACAAAATTTCTCCAAGTTTTTTTCATATCCATTGTGGTTTGATTCGTCTTGGTTTACGCGTTTATAGACGCTTGAATTTCTTCTAGGGTTCGTCCTTTGGTTTCCGGTACCATCTTAGCCACAAACAGAACTGTCATTGCACATACTCCAGAATACAGGAAGAATGTTCCTGAAATCCGTAAGAAAAGTAAAACCCTATTAGTAAAGAAGAACGAACGTGCGAAGTTGGAATTTTGGATTGTATATAGTAATTATCTTTTACCTGAGGCATTCCAGCTAATTAGAAAATTGAAAGTGTAAGAAACAGCCCAAGCACCAAACCAGTTCACAAGAGTTACTAAGCTTCCAGCCACTCCCTTCACATTTATTGGGAAAATCTGCAATGAAAAATGACGTTCAGGTTTGATATCTTTAGTTGGTGTGTATATGTTACCTTACCTGTCAATGATATATCATATTTATGTCAATGCATATCGAGTTTCAGTAATCTATTCTGAAGTTACCTCAGACATTATAACCCAAGGCACTGGTCCGGTTCCAATTGAAAAGGCTGCTATGTATATCTGTTCCCATTGAGAAGGTATAGACGAGAAAAGATTTAACACTATTGTACAGTAGAAACTCCATAATTTATTACCAACTTGTACTCCAAATCAGAGCTATTTAATAGGCTATTCTTACCAATACTCCAGCAAGAGCTAGTAGAGGAACCCACTCCAATAGCATCTGATGGGTCTGTTTCACAAATTACATACTACTGTTATATCGCAGGAACATATCCAGTGGCAGCGAAAAGGATTCCCTAGATATTCATTTGTTGTGTACCTTAAGATAGAAAGAGATTCCAGCTAGTGAGCAGCCAAGGAATGTTCCTGTTGCGGACACCTGAAAAGCAACCCAGTCTACATTTTTCAACAAGTTTGTCTTTATACTTGTAGGCTAACATGAATTGTCGGTGCACTTACCATCATAAGAAGCCTTCTTCCTGATTTGTCCATTAAGATTGCACCCAATATCGTTATTGGTACCTGTTAATCAGTTTATGTTATTTAGATTTTAGCATAGTTTACTTTATATTCACTTCTGAAGTTCTGAGTATTGTGGTTCAGATATGATGTTTCTATCCTATATAACATTTAAATGGAGGAAAAATGAGCAGCAAGGAGGGTAGTGACATAGTTGAAAACCTGGATCGAGGCCCAGGCTACTGTCCCGACTTTGCCTGAAAGTCCTGTAATTACGAAATAGAAGTACAGTCAAGAGATTATATAAGAACCAGAGAAACTATACAATGAATCATAGGCTGTTTCTGTTACCAGCTAATGCAAAAGTTTCACTGGCGTAGAACCCAATCCCATTTATTCCTCCAAATTGCTGACATACCATAAGCCCAACCCCAATCTGAACATAAGTTGCAAAATTTCAGTTTGCAAGCTTATAGATATATTCAACCATTTTTATATTGGTAAGTTAATTAGGGGCTTACAATGAGTGGACGAATATATTTTCTTTGAAGCAAGTCCACCATCTTAGCTTTAGGTAGGTGTTCAATATCTTCAATGTAGTCCTGTTCATAAAAGTGACTAAGTTCGAAACCGACTCACTTCAACAATCTTGGTTTGCGCTGCAGGTTTTCATTTCACAATTTACATACCTGAATTTCCGCAGATTCATGAGAAACATCTGCATCTCTTCCTCGAAGCCTCTGTAATGCCGTTTCAAACTCTTTTTGTCGACCTACCTTTGCCTGAAAAATTGGTAAGATCAATATGCTTAGTGTCCATTTTTTATCTTTCTCCTTTGCACAAAGTCACAGATGTCTGGTTATTAATATTTTGTTTCTCACCAGCCATCTTGGGGATTCTGGAATGAAAGATAGACCCACGAGCAGGATAATACATGGAAGTAGTCCTTCAAGGAAACAACCACAATTATCAAATCCTTGTCTCCAGATACTCTCATTAAAATCTGAACAGTTTTTTGATATCTGGAAAATGTATTAAACTAATTACATTAGTACATACCTGTAAGAGCAAGCGTTCTCCATGATACAACTGTACCCATTAGGAAGGCAACCGATGCTCCAATGACGATCATGAGCTACAGATGATATGAACTATTTTCAGTACTGGTTTTGTCTTCTTAATCGTATATTTATTCTTTACTTCTCATGACAAATTTCATAATGTTTTGATGCTAAAGCCTTAGTCACTGATTAATGTTTGTTTGAATTGCAGCTCCAAATGCTACTTTACCTGATTAGCTGTCGTGAGTCCTCCACGAAGATTCTTCGGTGCTATTTCAGCTATGAAAACAGGTACCTGTTACATAATTCAGTTTTAGTATGAAACGTTTGTTCAAACTGTGTTAAGATTGCCTAGTTAGGTCAACATTTGAGTCCTTACCACGTAAGAGAAAACTCCAATTCCATATCCTGTAAAGACCCTTCCAACATCAAGCAAGAAAACTCCCTTGACAGACATGAAAACTTTTTCATTAACATAAATGACTTGAACAAACTTAATATAGTGTCTAAGAAAATAATCAAACCTTAGCGATATAGATAGAAAGCCATCCTATAATGCAGAATGCAGCTGACATTCTCATTGCCTGTCCATTGACAATGAGCAAAACAATAATTTAATAAGATTAAGGATTCTAGTTTTGTATGAAAAGGCATTAAACATTATCGTTTTTACATACCCCTTTCCGGCCAATAAAGTCCGCAATGCGGCCACTTGTGATTGCACCAATCATTGCACCGATTGTTAGTATGGAACCGAACATGGAATACTGCAAAACGACAAAAAATATGGAATTTTGGAATGTCAATGTGCTCATTTTGTGTGTGTAATCGTGGGTGAACATGCGATAGAGGAAGTTTATGATAACACTTGAAGATCTACATTGTGAAAGATTTCAGTTTATTGATAAAATGGAAGAGATAAGAATTACAGTTGGGTTAGTTGAGTTTATATACTACTCAACACCTTACATTTGTGAGAGACAGTTGATAGCTGTTGACAACCTGTCAACAGCTCACCACACAACACAGTAGCCTTACTCTATTACTCCCCCTCAAGAACAAGTTTTCTAGAAAAGAAGCTTGTTCTTGCATTACACCACACAACACAGTAGCCTTACTCTATTCAAAAATATCCAAACTCTCACACAACACAGTAGCCCAGAAATATAGTGGTGAAAATAGGAGTAAAGTTGGTGAGGGAGAACAGTTGAGCTGAAATAGACAGTAGTGGGTGTATGTAGCTGAGGTAGCACAGCAACAATAGGTAGTAATAGTTGATGAAATAGAATAGGTAGCTGTTGTGCAGGAATAGTTGATGCAGAAAGATTAGGTGCAGCATTAGTGTAGGTAGCACATCAACATTAGAGTAGGTGAGGTATAGTTGAGCAGGTGAGGAATAGTTGAGCAGGTGAGGAAAGTAGTACAGCAACAATGTCAACAACAGCAGCTGAGATCAATGAACTCATTACCCTCGGTTCAGCAGATAGTTGAGCAGGTAAGGAAAAACAACTTGACACCACTGTAGCTATTTAGCACCACTGTCACTGCAGCATTTGCATCCAGGACCTGTGTATCTTGTACATATCACCATTATTATTATCATGAGAGGAGTTGTTGTTGACCAAAATTCTGACCATGAAACAGTTTACTCAATTAAACACACCATTTCTGAATTAAAATATCACTGGAAAGCCAATTCACATAGTCACCACAAAGGTGAGATGCTGTTGCAGTTCACATCAATAAATGTGGTAAGCCAGAAGTATGACAAGGAAGAGCCGTTGTGCAGCAACAATATTCCACTCATTTCCAATCAGTGCATCAACACATTGAGTAAAAGTTGAGCAGGTAATAGGTAGTTTGCTTCCAGAAAACACTCATATCACAGCTGCACTCCTCTAAGCAGTAACACCAACAGTAGAAATTGTTGATGCAGACTCAACACATTCAATGTTGATGGAGGGAAAATGTTGCAGAGATTCTGCACACACAAAGTACACCAGGAATTCTAGCAAACCTTCAACAGAGAAATCTGCCTGACATCTATAAAATCAACACAAGTGTTGTTGCAGTAGGTGGTGCAGTACAGTCAGAGCTCAACAGTTGATGGAGTAAGTGATCAGAACTCAACAGTTGATGTAGCAGGTAAAACAGTAGAAATTGGTGCAGTTGATGTAGGTATCTAGCAACCAGATTAATCTCTTCTCAATCACCAGTGTTCTCTTCTTATTCACCAGTGTTGAAGTTAATCATAACAACTTATTCAAACAATAACAGTCAACACAAATTGCAGAGTTCCACAAGTGGATAAACCACTCACTGCTAGATAGAAGTAATCAACAGCAGAGTTTACAAGTGGATAGAACCACTAACTGCTAATGGTACAAACATCATACAAAGAATTGAAAAATTCCAGCAAGATTGTCTTGTATTATTTATGTACATACACCATCACTTAGTCATCAGAAGCAGAGTTTGATGAGTATAGAAAATACTCACTGCAATCAACAACTGAGAAGCCAATAAAGGATCTCCAAGCAAAGTAACTCATCTTACAGGAAGAATGAGCCAAACCAGAAACCATAAGCATAGTTTGCCAAGTGAAAAACATTCACTAACTGCAGACTAAGAGCATAACAACTATGCAGATCCAAGAAAATCAATTGAATCACTCAACAGCACACACTTGAGATCAAAACAAGTAGAAATGTTCCAAGAATAGGTGAAAGGAAACAAGATCTGAGAGTAGGAAGAAGATTGGAAGGCAATATTGCTTGAGTCAGGAGAAGAAGAACAAGAAAGTAAAAATTGAAGAGAAAGAGGATCAAGAAAACTCCAAGATTCTCAGAATCAGTAGGAAGAAACTGTAAATTGAGTTTACAGTGAAGAGATTAGAGGAAAATGTCTTCAAGAAACAGATCGAAAGCAAGACA
>JAJJMA010306298.1:0-16612 GCA_023529015.1 Papaver nudicaule | reverse complement strand
GTGAAGGTTTAGGACTTAAGTATATTTGTGCGATTCGACACGCATCATTCGTGAAGAACAGAAATAGCAGAGAACAACCTTATGTAGCACACGCACCAGCAGGGATGGTATGTTAAGCTACATGAATTCTTATTTATAGTGATGGTTGCTTAAAAAAGATAAAGCTTAGATATATTGTGCAACAAGTTATCTAGGGACCGTGTAAACGTGCACGTTACTTAGCTTGCACACAATGTATCTAGCCTCCTTTCACTTGTAGATACATTGTGAAAGGATAAGCTTTATCCTTTGACTAGAGGATATTCTATAATACTTATCTCTTAACAAGATAGGTGTAACAGAATATTTTGCTATCTTTATCTCTTAAACAAGATAAGTGTAGCAAAACCCTAATCAGAACGGACCACAACACATGTGTGAAAGTGGGCCATCGTAGTCAGGAGATGGACCTCAGAAACACGACCGGAAAAACCCTAATCGTGATTTTCGGGGGCGGTTCACGAACTGCCACGCTTCAAAAAAGCGTTCCAGAAAGTTCTAGAAGATTCCAGAAGCTTCCTACTCCTTTTCCCGAATTCAGCTTTTAGCCACACTTTTCAGTTTCAATAAATCACTCATAACTTCTTCGTTATACAACGGAATTAAGTGATTCTTGAAGCGTTGAATTCGTATTTCCATTCACTATAACATGGAGACCTAATCAAAGGTCAAAGGTTGCCCTCACTATGATCATATGGACCACATCTCCTCGGGTTAATATACAATGATGTAATTTCACCGTCATAAGCATTGTTCCACATAGTGAGTTCATTACTTCGATAGATAGAGATAAGAATAACAAGAGTTCAAGGAAAATTCAATATTTACTAACTTTTGTTGATAAGTCCTTGATGATGTCTTCGTGTGTTCTTCATCTTCGTCTTCAAAGGGTGGAGATCGACTTTAAACTCTACTACCTCTATCCTAACCCGAAGTAAACCTTTTAATAGGCTAAATCAAGAATTGTGTTTTGACACCTAAAACTGACAACCAGCTTGACATACCAACGCTAGTGGGTTTGACCGGACAATGCCCTAACATAAAACACCTTCATTATCATCTATAGTTTATGTTTTCTTTGTTTGTTTTCTTGCAAATTACATTGCATTACTCTTGTTTAATATTTTCAAGTGTTTATTAGGTGAATCATCCAAAAAAAGCGTAAAAGTGCCAAAAAGGGCAAATGACCAAAGAGCAAAAAGAGAAGAAAGGCCAAAGATCAAGTTCTACTCATTCAAATGCGGATTTTCTTGGTTCTATCTTGAAGATAATTGAAAAACGAAGCCAACGACGAAAGAATCAAGTCATTCGCATTTCAGACGAAGAAGATAGCAAAAAGTAGTGATTTGAAAATAAGGTCGTCATTAGAAAAAAACATCAAAAACAGGGGCTAAATCATAAATATGAAAAAGTCCGGGGACCAGAAAATAAATATCTAGGGATTCAAAAATAATTCAGTAACTGCTGGGGCGCATGTTATCTTCTACTCAAGGCCACCATTATAATTCACCTGGAAATTGCTAGGGCACCTTCCATCTTCACTCGGAGCCACCTCCCCACTTAAACACTAATTTGGTCGAGGTTCAGACCAAGACGAGTCTATTTCTGTTTCTCAATATCAGGCGTTCGTGTTTCAGCACAGACCAAGCCTCATCTCCTTGCCGTCGTCAAACCAAGGTTTGAAGATGTAAGCTAAAGGCTAAAGAGAGGGACCAAGAACTACATTCAAGAAGACAAGAAACTGACGGCTCGAGTTTCTATGGGTTTCAAGGTGTTGTGGCTAAGAAACCAACACGAAAAGAAGACTGATGGTTTTGAACAAGTTTTTGAGCAACCAAGCAATGAAGATGAATGACCCCTGCTGCTGTCGTTGATTGAAGCAATACATGGATGAGATTTGGTTATAAATTCAACTACCCCTGTTGCTGTCGATTGAAGTGAAACCACCGCGTACAAACAAGGAAAAATGGGTTATTGCTGGCAGTAGGGTTATGCCGAATTAGACTCCTGGAATGTGTGTTTGTATGCTATTTTGAATCATAAACTTGCAGGGAAGGAGTTGTGTTGATCAAAGAACCAGATTGAACTCCTTAAAACTCAACAGAGTTAATGCACAGAACATGTTTGATAGAATGTCAGAACCAGGTGCTGAACTAAGCCAGAAATCGTGAGCTATTGCTACCGGTTCCAGTGGATGGAAGTCGAAGATTAAGATGTGATTCAAGATATTGCATTGAATAATGAAAGGGGTCAAGCTCAGATTGTGAAGATTGGCAACAAGAGAATGGTTGTTTGATTCATGTTTTTGGTAAGACTTCTGCCAGAAATGAATACATGGGTTTGAGTTCTTGCAAGTATACTGGTTCCTTGAGTTACTTGCCATGGGTATCTGGAAGTGGTTTATACAGAGCTTTTGAGCATCAGTGCACGGCAGAGAAATCAGCAGGAAGAAGGTCCATACTTGCACAAACAAGGAAAGAAGTTGGCTAGTTTTCCATGACTCAAGAGTTCTGTACGAGGGGGTGTTCAAGCAATGACTTTGGGCTGGATTTGGACATAATTTTAGAGGAGTTTTGAAGCAAGAAAACAAGGACTGCTAGTGCACTTGCGATGGGCTAGCTCGATGATTGCTCACTCAAGGGGTTAGGATGTGATTTAGAAACCAACAAGGACAAGGAAGTTTGGTGAGAATCGGGTTGTTGGCCAGGAACTGGGTGGTGAGTTTGCCATTGATTATTTGATGAATAGTGGGAGATTACTGTGTATTTTAGAATGCGTATGGGATTAGGAAAGGCAGGTTATTATGGAAATTAAGAGGAGGTGATCAAATCCTATATAAGGAGGAACTTAGAGATAATTTTATGGAGTATATTTTTACCATTGGTTCCTCTCCTTTGGGAGGAACTTTATTCTTTTCTTTCTCGTTGTAATTTTCAATGAGTGGCTAAATTCTCTTGTTGATTAGGGATGAATTCAATGTTCTAAGCGTGAAGCTTTATTCAATTTACAAGTTTATTTGAGTTTTCAATTATGATTCATTGTGGCTTGTCTTTACTATATAGAAGGTTTATGATTGATCTCTAGGTGGTTTGGGTGTACAACCAAATTAGTCGAATGATCATTTTAGTGCTAGTAGAGGATTGGGGTATCCGTAATTGTATCACGATTCTTACACAAGTAGAGAACGCGAGACCTTGCAGAGGGATTCTGTGGAGAAATTGCGTGTGAAGACAACACCAGTAAGTGGACCGAACGAACCGAGTTTAACTGCTAGGATCAACCTAAATTCACAAACCTTAATGCGTTTAACTGAATTACACCTTTAGAACAAACTTCATGGCGGCTCGGATGGATAGAATCCGGTGGCTAAGCGAACCAGTCATCCGGTGATACAAGGAGTTTTGGGGATAGCTAAGCGAACCTGCTATTCGAAGGTTGTTGACATATGTTTCTAACGAAAGGTAAATAGGTATATTGATTGAGTCTAACGCTTGGTAACGGCGAAGGAATTCTTAATCGTCTTTTCTCTATTTTTATTCTTGTTCATTACTTGATTTTAAAACAAACTCCCCTTCGTATTTACTTTTGTTATTGTTTTGCTGATTTAAATAACCTATCAGTTACACCGCTCTCTGTGGGAACGATCCTTACCACTACTATATTACTAGTTAATTAGTGGGAAATATCTCGATAATTTGTTGTGTAAAACGACACGCATCAAATTTTGGCACCGCTGCCGGGGAGCAGTCGTCAATTGATTTGTTATTTGTTTTAGCTTTTATTTCTCGTTTTTCGTTTTCCTTGTGAAACGTCATGTTCCTTTTGGAAATAACATGTACGGTGCACAAAATCAAGCATACAATTATGGTAATCAATATGGTTTTCAATCTCAATCCTATGACAACTGTGCGGAGAGTACAATCATGACCAACCCTTTGGTCATAACCGATACTCCATGGCCCCATTTGATTTTTCTCATACATATCAACCTTCAGGTAGGTATGTAAGTGAGAAATCACAAGGACGCGAGGATAGTTGTGTTACTAATAATAACTCTTCTAGTTTGGCAGATTTAATGTGCCAATTTATTGGTCAGCAGAATCAACAAATTCAACAAATGGAAAATTTTAACCGACAAAAGACGGAAGAGCACAATCAGAAAATGAGGAAGGCAACTCAAGAACTTAAAGAACGCATTGATAACCTATGGAACGACATTGATCAACTCAAGGAGAAAGTGGAAACAAATCTTGTACCTAATAATGAATGTTTGATTGATGATGATTCTGAAAATGATCAACCTTTGGAGAGTTCTAGTGACAATGTTGAAGTAATTCCAACTCCGGATCATAATAACTATCATTCCCCTATTCAAAGGTGGAGACTTGGAATAATGAAAACATTGTATAAATGGTTTTACGTACTCAAGAGAAGATCTTAGGATTTTTCTTGAGTGGCCTGATTCTGATGATGAAGATAATGAAACCAAATTGATAAATACCACAAAACCGATTGAGCTTGCAATGAACCATAATGGAGACGTTAATGCTAAGATTTTGGTTGAAGCAGAAACAGACGAAAAATGGTTTTTGAAGAGTATGATCGGGGATACTGATACAAACGAGGTATATGATTTATTGAAGTTTTTCCAAAATAATGAGGATCCCGTACTACAAGAGATTGTTAAAGGTTTGTCTAATCCTTTACATGATTCTATTTCTAACGATCCTTTAGCCTTGGTCGACATAGTTTCTCATAGGGTTGTTAACCCAATTTTTAAGAAAAGACCTAACCTAGGATTGGATATATGTGCTTCTAACATTCTTATGGATTATTTTGCCTCTAAGTATCCACCATTGGATGTGTTAGATTCTAACATTGTGCAGGTTCACCGGGAGGAACCCGAAGAAATTCCCTTGTTTTATGTTCTCTATCCACTTCCAAGTGGAGAAAAGAATAAGTGTGGGGGAAACTTCCATAAAATAACGATTTCATTTGTGCTAACGTATGCTAATATTTGTATGAAGTTGTTATTATAATTGCAGATAGTTGTCTGGAAGGACCCCCAAATTTTCAGTTTATTGGTGTACGGTGAATCAATTTCGCCAAGTCGGGCTGAGGACTATAAACTAAGCGCTGCATGGGAGGCAACCCATTCGTTTGTAACGTATTTCTATCTTTTTGCTTTACATTTTTGCATATCATTCTAGGATTTCCCATCTTGACTTCTACATTGAGGACAATGTAAAGTTTAAGTGTGGGGGAATGGCTAGAGCATGAATAATATCCTCCAAATGTTTTGAAACTTGTGAACAATCAGGGACGAACACTCAACTCTGTAGGTAGATGAAAAACAAGAAATCTTGTCTATTGTGAATGGGGTAAGATTGACAATCCTATCAGAGTCTCAGAGGTTACAACCCGATTTATCTCATTTCTCTTGCTTTCTCTCTCTCTCTCTCTCTTAAGAGTGTAGTCTGATTTCTCTCTCTTCCAAAAAGCCCCCTTAATGATCTTTTTAGAGCCCCATTTATAGAGACTCCCTTTCACTCCTTGGTTGCCATGTGTCCTCTTAGCCACTTATTAACATAATTGTCATCCTTTTATCTCTTAATTACCCAAACTGTCTAAACCCAAGCCCAGCTAGATAAGCTTAACTTAGTATGTGTCAAGCCCATTAGGCCCTAATAGACTTGGGGCATCCAAATTAGTCCCCTGACGGTTCGGGCGGGCAAATGCGCCGGGTCGACCGTCACCCATGGAAACCCAAGTCCCCTGACCGTCGCCCATGATTGGTTCTGTAACCGTCGGGATCATGGCCTACGTGGCGGCGCACGTCCACGAGTTATTGGCATCATGATCTAGGTGGCGGACGGTTACACTTTTCTCTCCTCAGTATAAATACCCTTTTACCTTCGCTTCCTCCAGCCAAACTTTCCTTGGTTAAAATCCTCTTCTTTTCTCCCTCTACTACCATGAGTGATTGTGACGAGCCTTTGCAAGACGACTCACTCGCCCCTGATCATGAGGACGAGGTTAACCCCGAAGCCATGCCAGATGGAGGGGGCGCTCAAAATCCTAACCTTGATGTCTTTCCTCCTCCTGATCGGGAAGACGGCTTATTTTCTCACAATCTGTTCAACCGAAGCATTTCTCTTCAGAGCGCCTTTGTTCCTCTTCCCGGTACTCAATATCCCGATGACTTCTTTAATCAGTGCCTTCTGAATCGACTGCCGCCGCCCCTGCCAGCCGACCCGCTGTGGCTATTGAACCCGGATGACGTCGAGTGGTCGTTTCCTCCTTATGAACAGGTTCCTCGCTTGGCCCTAAACCGTGGCGATTATGAGCTTCCCAATATTGTCTATAAATCCACAGCGAAACCCCGAGAGGGCTGGGTACCGTGGGTTGATCTCATTGAAAACCATGAGTCTCATGCTCGTATTCTGGATGGGATCGGCGTTCTTGACGCTATCAAAGCGTCCAAATGTCGCTCCTGCAACCGCAGTAACTTCGATCTGCCCAAGCTAGTCACGCGTTGGATTTCTCTGTTCCATACCTTCCTTTTTGCTTGGGGAGAGGCGACTATTACTCTTGAGGACGTAATTGCCTTTACTTTGTTACCAGCCCATGGCGCCTGCTATTGGCATCAGTCAGCCATCGCAGGATGTATGCGTGACAAGGATTGGGATTTGGTTGTCATTCTGAAGAAATCCAAAGAGCTCGCGAGGGACGTTCTCGTTGAAGGAGCCGGGGATAATCCGGAAAAGGGCAAGGAACTTGAGGGCGCTCAAGATGACGATATAGAAGGGGGCGAGGAACATGAAGGCGCCCGGGGTAATATTTTCTTTAGCTCTTCCTTTATTCTCTTTTTACTCTTGGCGAGTGTTTTCATTATGCACAACTAGTCACGAATCTGTCTTTGCGCCTTCTAGGCGAGGATGATGCTGAAGCAGCCACTTCAAGCAGGCAAAAGAAAAGGCGCTCTTCCTACCCTTTATTCGTGAAGTACTGGGCACCGAAAATGGTGGAGGGCCGTTGGGAATGTCCGAATTATGGCGAGGATTCAGAGACGGTGCAACTGGCCGCGTTTCTTCTTTTCTGGCTGAGTCATGATATTTTTTAATTCAGCCCAGGGGATACAATCAAGGAAGAACTTATGCCAATGGTCGTTCTAATGGCGCGTGGCGTATCTTTTCCTTTGGCTCCCATGTTCTTGGGCAGACTTTACCACCACTTAGACTTGCTTGTGATCGATATCCAGAGGGCCGCTAATGTGCACACTGTCGAGACTTTCGTACCCGCAAGCTTCCTTCAGATGTGGTCTTGGGATCGTTTTCCAGGGTTCAGCCCGCCAGTTCCGACTCTTACCATCCATGGCGTCGAGGAACGAGTCAACGAGGATGGGGAGGTCTATCAAGATCCCATGGTGTATACTTATCCTCGCGCCCTTCTTTATAAGCGGAAATCGCCTAAGTCTCTTGACAGCATTTCCAATTACATGGACATCAGGAGCAAGTTTTGTTTTTCTCCATACACTCATGGTCGTGTTGGATCTACTCCTTACACTTTTTACTCGGACGAAGAGGAGATCCTTGACTCTCGAAAAGTGAATCAGGCGAGCGAAGTGGACTTTATTTTGTCAGTTACGTTTGGCTACCTCCCTGGTTTTTGTGGGGGCGCGTTCTCTATTGAGGCCTATAATTTCGATCGGGTTGTCCGCCAAGCAGGTTTTGACCAGGAGGTTCCTCCACCTCCCTTACGTCCTCTTATCCTGGATGATGCCTCGATTGAGGCTTGTTATGATAGGTTTGTCTACTCCGATGGAGGCGTGTTTCGTTGTCGTCCAGTCCCCTTCACCATCCGTTATCCTCGACCTGCTCGAGATTCTCTCCGCGTTTCTGCGGATTAGCGTTTGTATTGGAACGAGCTTTTAACGCGCGTGATGAACTTTCTAGTCACCGCTCGTGTTATTTACCACGCACCGGACAATGATGAGCTTTACGAGATGCACCGCGTCGGCCGTTTTGTTCTTGAAAAGAGTGTAGGAGAACCTCTGAGGCTGGTTCCCGGGAACAAGGGTCGCGCTCGGAATACTTCTGAGACAGCTTGGGGTCCTCTTCCTTTGGATCCTGACGCAGTCGTGAAGCATAAGTCAAAGAGGATAGTTCCCCTTCCCTCCCCAAAAGTTGCTGGCGGACAAGGACGATCGCGGACAAACAGAGTCCCCAAACCGTCTCCTTCAGCGCCTAGCATTGTGTTGGGCAGAGGTGTTGCGGTGAGTAACCGCCCCTTTGGCGTATCGATTCAGTGTTTGCATTATACTCTTTTTTTTTTTAGATTTTGTGTTTACTTAAGTTTTTGCTTGCACGTAGCCTGACGACGCTCATGATCCAGGGCCGCGTAAGCGGTCTCTGGAGGAGTGGCTTAATATGCCCGAGCATGAGTGGCGTGAGAAGGCCTTGACTGATAAACGAAACTGGGAAGCGGGCATAGTCCCCGTTCCTGGGTGTATATATCCTCCCTTTCTAATAAGTCTTGTACTAAACAGGCGCGTCCGGCAGCCTCCTCAAAGAGGAAACGTGTCGCGTCCGTACAGATCCTTGCTCGCTCGAGTAATCCAGAGTTTGTGAAAGAACTTGAACGCCGTAACAAAGGCGCTGGCCCCAAACCGGCTGATGTGATGAAATTAACCCGTTTACAGCCTTTGGTTTGTTCCGTTAGGCGCGACGAGGTTAACCCCCTGAACTCTCCGTCTGCCATTTTGGAATCTTTCAGTTCATCTATGTCAGGGAGAGAACACCAAGTGGGCCCGTCTTCTTCTGCTCTTGTACTGTCTGATCCAGGTATGTATTAAATTTTACACGTGGAGCGCATTTAATCCCCCCTTTTTAAGAGAAAGAAAAATTCTATATAAAGGCTCTAATATCTGTTTCATTTCTCTGCGAATTGAGAGAGTTTTGAGTTTGTATGCATTTTTTCTCTAGGTTCCTTCGAAGGGGGTTATTCAGATGAGCAAGCAGGTGATACAGACGTTGAAGAGGAAGCGACTTTAGCACCCTCTGAGCAGGTGAGCCATGTCGGCTTGTTTTGGGTGTTTTATCACTTTCGCTTATTGAGTTGATGTTGCCTAACTGACTTATTTTCTGGTAGGAAGCGGATATGGGAAAGCGCGTGAACAAGGAGACTGATAGCGCGGGTAGCGAGAAACGTATGTGGAATTCCTTGCCTCCTAGAAATGATAAAATCGTCAACCGCCCCTCGGCGTCCGCAGTGTTGGGTTCGCCTGCTACCGTTGCAGCTCGTTCTCCAGTTATTAATACAACTCACTCTTCTTCTGTTAACACGGCTCGTTCTTCTCCTGCCGGCGCAGTCCGTAATTCTGTTGTTCTGCCCCTGTTCGAACGAGTTTTCGATCGTTCAGAGATTGGTTTTGAAGATGAGGCTTTTGAGCTCGTCCATGGGTTCTGGGTCCCTACAGCGCACGTGAGCACTTATACCAAAATTCTAAGGCGTCATGGCCATTTCGTGCCTGCGAAGATGGCAGATTGTCTCGGGGCGGCAGCACAAGTAAAAATGGTCCGCGATCTGTTGGTCGTGGCGGCCGGTCTTTTTGGCGCTGAGCGGGATCCACCTTTCGAGAGTTAGATGGCAAAATGGGAGGGAGTCCTTTCAATTGCAGAGTATATGCGGTTCAGCATCACCTGGCTGCAGGAGCTGTTAAAGAAGGCGATGACCAAGCCTGTTGAACTCCGCTTGGAGATCCTGTAAGCCCATAGTGCTAGGGGTAATTGCTCGTGCCATCTTCTGTGATGATCGTGGAAAGTTTTGCTCAGAATCCTCAATAGCGTTTTGTTAGTGGATTCCGCCAATCCATTCCCCTGTGGGTAATATTCAGTCGACGCAGGTTGCCTTATATGGTATTTGGCCAACAGATCTGCCACCTTCTGGTTGATGAAGGAAGTACCGTTGTCCGAGCGAATGATCATTGGCGCGCTGAAGCGACAAATGATGTATTCTTTGATGAACGCGGCAATGGTTTCTCCCTCGTAATTTCCCAGAGGCGCTGCTTCTACCCACTTGGTTGAGTATTCCGTGGTCGTGATTATGTATTTATGCCTTCCAGAGGATAGAGGATTTATAGGACCAATCAAGTCCAGACCCCAACTATGAAAGGGCCACGGAGCAACTACACTATGTAATTCTTTGTGCGACGCTTGAATGACATTCCCATGGAGCTGGGAGATGTCGCATTTTCTTACAAAATCTGTTGCGTCAGCCTCCATGGTGGGCCAATAGTATCCCCCTTCGTGAATCTGTATGAATAGCTTGTTCTTTCCTTGGTGCTCCATGTCATGCGCTTTGGTCATCACTATCTATGCCTCTTCTTTACTCAAGCATCTTAGGGCCCCGTTGTTAAAGCTCCTCCTATACAGTATTCCATCATCGATGAAGAAACACGCCGCCTTCTTCTTTATTACCATGGCTTCCACATCGTCTCCTGGGAGTAATCCGTTCCTTAAGTAGTTGATGTATGGCTGCCTCCAATCCAATTCTTCAACTGTACAGCCTCTGATGGTTGTGGCGGTGATTGGCATTCCGCGCAATTATTTTGTAAAGTTGCGGCATGTGTTGCCATTTCAGGCCAGTAGTACCCTTTCCTTTGTAGCCTTCTGTATAATGGAATTACTCCCGAGTGCCCACAGGTTTCCTGATGGACTTTGTTCAAGAGGTTCGCCGCTTCTTGATTCCCTACGCATTGCGCTAGGGCTCCACCCGCCATCCGATAATATAGTTGCCCTTTGATAACCACAAAGGATTTCAATCTTTTGAATAATATCGACCTTTCTTCCTTCGGCTTACCGAGCTCCCTCATGATTCCTTTTCTCCAATCGTTTTCTTATTCGAATTTCATTCCTCGTAACCATGTGCTGGGGAGCTCTTGCCTGTGTATAGTAATCGAGCCTTCATCCTTGCCATTCAGATTAATTTTCGCCGCTAGTGTTGCCAAGGCTTCGGCATGTCTGTTCATAGCTCTTCCCGTGTGCCCTAGTTCTATTTGGGAAACTTAGCCATCTGCTCATGTGCTTCCGCGCGATAAGGCGCTAGACATTCTTCTTTGACATGAAATTCTCCTCCTGCTTGGCTCGTGACTAATTTTGAATCACCATGCACGTGGAGTTGGTGAAGTTCCATTCGTTCCGCCAGCTTAAGCCCTATTAGGAATGCCTCGTATTCGGCCACATTGTTGCTACTGGCAAAATCCAGTTTAAAAGCAAACGATATCAACTCCTTTTCTGGTGTTTCGAACACGATGCCCTCTCCTCCATACGTTCCGTACGACGACCCATCAAAGTACATGTCCCATGTATCTTCTTCTTCGAGCTCGACTACTTCTCCGGGGATATCCTCATGGATATCGGCCTCGTCACTTCCTGGGAACGCGGCTAAGAGGTCTGCGATCGCTTGGCCTCTGACGCCTCGCGGTCTTTGGTAATATAACCCAAATTCTGACAACTGAAGAGACCATCGCGCGGTTCGACCAGTCAGGTATGGTCGTTCGGCCAAATAGACCATGGGGTTTGCCGCGGCAACTACCACAGTCTGATGCGCCAATAGGTATGGTCTGAACTTTTGAGCTGCATAGATTAGGGTCAGGCATGCTTGCTCTATTCGAGGGTATCTTACCTCAGCCTCTTTCAGTACACGGCTCACGTAATATATAGGAAAAAGCTGATCGTTTCCTAAATCTTGGGCGAGGAGCGCTCCTATGGCCTCGGTTGTGTATGCTAAATAAAGATGTAGGCGCTCGCCCGGTATCGGTGGTCGAAGGACTCGTGAACAAGTTAGGCATCGCTTTATATTTTCGAAAGCAGTCCGCTGAACGTCTCCCCACTGGAATGCACATCCTTTCTTTATAAGCGGAGTGAAAGCGGCCATCATCTGGGCGAGGCCCGGTATAAACCTTCGAATATATGATATTTTCCCCAGAAAGCTTTGAAGTTCGTGCACATTGGCGGGGCTGTCCATACTAAGTATTGCTTGCGCCTTTCCTGGATCTACCTGGATTCCCGTGCTAGTAACCACGAAACCTAAGAACTTGCCTGATGTGACCCCAAAAGCGCACTTGAGAGGGTTCATCTTGAGTTTGTATTGTCTGCAGCGCTCAAATACCATGCGTAGATGACCAATGTGGTTTTCCTTCTTCTGGGACTTGACCACAATGTCATCGACATATACCTCAACTTGCCTATGGATCAAATCATGGAAAATAGAAACCATGGCTCGTTGGTAAGTCGCCCCCGCGTTCTTCAATCCGAAGGGCATCACCACATAATAGAAGCATCCAAATGGTGTTTGGAACGTTGTTTTATGCGCGTCTACGGTGTTCATTCTAATCTAATTGTAGCCACTGTAACCATCCATAAACGAGAACATTTGGTGGTTACTAGTCGCGTCCACTAGCATATCGACATTTGGCACTGGGAACTCATCTTTCGGACAGGCTCTATTTAAGTCTCTGCAGTCGACACAACAGCGGATCTTCCCGTTTTTCTTCATTACTGGTACGATGTTGGCTAACCATGGCGCGTTCTTTATGGGTTTGATAAATGTCGCTGCCACCAATCGCTCAATCTCCTCCTTTATTGCTAACGCGACATCCTTATGAAAGGTACGACTTCTTTGTTTTATAGGGCGAGCGTACGACATAACGTCTAAAGAATGCGCGACCAATTCCGCGTCCAAACCTGGCATTTCGCTATATGTATAAGCGAATACATCTTTATATTCTTTTAATAATTCGATCATTATTCTTCGCTCTTCCTTTCCGAGGGATGTGTTGATCTTGATTAGTCGCTCCTCACTATCACCAATGTCTACTTCTTCCACCTCGTCCATAGATGGTATCTCTACGGGTTCTTCCACTGGTAACGATTCTGCCGTTACTTCTTCCTCTTCGTTGGGAGATGGTGTCGCCTGGCTTGTAGACGCTTCACACAGTTGATCGGGCGGCAACATCCCCGCTGATTGTTATAATCTGTAAACGTGTCCCCCGCTTTGAGTGGGAAAGCGGTGGAAACGGGGCTCCAGTTCTGACTTTGATCTTTTGACATCTGCTGGCGCCCCTAACCTTTCGGCGCTGAACACGGATGCCTTTTCTTTAACCTTCCTCTTTTCCTTAGGTATTACTAAACGAGCAGGGTTAAAGACTGAGACTTTATTATCTTCTTCCCACTTTGGTAAGGGGATCGTCCGAGCTCTGTTCCGCTGGCTGATAAAAAACTGCTTCCGCCATGTATGCCTCCTCGGGTCCAAAAGGGTTATTTGTGGCGGGTACCCTGTATTCCTTCCCTCCAATGCTAGTTTTAATACACTGATGATAAGTGGATGCTACGACGTGATGATCACGTATCCATCCGCGTCCTAGGAGCAGGTGAAACGAAGTGTGATCATCTAATACATGGAAAGGCACTGATGCTTTAATCAGCCCGATAGACATAGTGAGGCATATTGCTCTGATCGCCTCTTGGGTGTGACCTCCAAAACCGCGCACCACTGTTTTCCGCTCTCTGATTTCTTCTCTTGGTATACCCAGCAAATCCAAGGTATGTACCGAGACAAGGTTTAGTGACGCTCTTCCATCAATGAATACTCTTCTTAATTGCTGCTTATTGACAGTTGCGGTGAGATACAACGGATGTAGGTGCTCCCCAGGAATGCATATATCGATGTCGTCAAAAGTAATCCTTCCTCTTGATGGCGCCTGATGAACTGCCGCTATGGCGGCGATTGCCTGAGACGCCTCCCTGGTCTGGTCTTCACTGATGGTTTTGGAGAACTAGAAGGCGACGCTGCTCGTTCCCTCAAAATCCTGCTTTCCGCTGGACAATTCACACGCTTCTTCCTTGGAATCCTCCCACGTCGCCCACTCCTCATCTCTAGGGTCGTGGGAAATCATCATAACATTGTGTTTGGGAAAGGGATCCTTGTCTATTTGTTGTCGCCCGAGGTCTATCTCCCCTGCTCTCTCTTTCCTCCAAAACGCGTTTCGTACACCATAACAATCGAGGGTCGGGTGATTCACCCTTCTGTGGAAGTGGCAGTATCGTTCATGCGCTTTGTTGACTGTATTTATATCCACAACGGCGGGTGGTAAGTTAATTTCTCCATTAGCGGCCCACTGATCAACAAGGTTCTCGATTTGCTCCTTAGTGCAAGGTATAGGCGTCGGGATAGGACGCTGGCTGGTAGAATTATTTCCACCCCGTCCTCCTTGTGGTGCCGCGCCTTGATATGGCTGGAAAGGTGCTTGACGCTTGCTCCCTGGGGAAGGTCCACTGCTAGTAATTGCCGCGCTTAGTGAGTTAACAGAATTATACCATGTCTGCTCCATCTTTGCTTGCTGAAATATCCCAAGGCAATCTGATACCCGCGCCGTCGCTTCTTCCAATTCTACGAATGTTTGGAACTGAAAATTGGACAAAGCGAAACGTAGGGTGGCAGTCATCTTTCCAACACAGATCTCAACCAATCTGTCTTCTGGCACATCCTCACTTAACTCAAGCGCGTGGCTTCGAAACCTCGTAATGTATTTCATAGGATCTTCGTCGATCCCCATTGTTGTTCGCGCTAAGTCGACCGACGTTACTCGCCTTTTTGCGGAGAAAACTTTTTGAGGAATAAGCGCGCCATCTCCTCCCATGTTGCTATACTTCCTGGTTTTAAGTTATCATACCAGGTATATGCTTTGTCGGACAATGACTTCGAGAATTCCTTTAAACATAGGTTTCCGTCTTTCGCGTGCTGGTTCATTGTTGAGAGAAAACGACCTAAATGTTCTCGCGCGTTTCCTTGGCCCGTATATACCTTGAATTTAGGCGACGTGTAATCACGCGGGAACTTGTAAGCGACTACTTCTTTTGTGTAAGGTGGGTCCAACGAGCTATAACCATGGTCTTGTTTCGCCACCCGATAGTGTTCTTCAATGTACCTGGCTAAGTCTTTTTCCGAGATCCTTCCAGTCAATACGTTAGGATTCTCCATTTCTTGCTGAGATTCCTTTGTAGCCGCGGGCTTCACCTTTCCGGGAACAATTCCGGCCATATTTGGTTCATCAACAGTTCCGTTCACCGGACCGGCATCCTCTGGTGAGACTGCGCTCTCCTTCTGCCTAATCAACATCATCAAGCGCTGCTGCCTTTTTGCTCGCGCTGCACTCTTGTCGCATTTCATCCAAACTCGTGTCTTGCACGTCAATAATGGTAGATGGTGCAACTTCTTTACTTCCCTGCGCTGATGTTGTTGGCGCATTTACAATCCCTACAGATATTTTTTCGCTTCTTTGCACGTCGTCTGTATCGCATCCGTTGGCTCATTCTCTATCAAAACAAAGTCCTCGCCCAGTGCGGGGACTCGCTCAGCTTTCTTTTGTGGCGCGCTCCCTGCTTCTCGCGCTGGCTGCATTCCGCTGGACTCGAGATCAGTCTCCCGGTGTGGTCGCCAACTGTGAATGGGGTAAGATTGACAATCTGATCCGAGTCTCAGAGGTTACAACCCGATTTATCTCATTTCTCTTGCTTTCTTTCTCTCTCTCTCTCTCTCTCTCTCTCTCTCTCTCTCTCTCTCTTAAGAGTGTAGTCTGATTTCTCTCTCTTCCAAAAAGCCCCCTTAATGATCTTTTTAGAGCCCTATTTATAAAGACTCCCTTTCACTCCTTGGTTGCCATGTGTCCTCTTAACCACTTATTAACATAATTGCCATCCTTTTATCTCTTAAACACCCAAGATGTCTAAACCCAAGCCCAGCTAGATAAGCTTAACTTAGTATGTGTCAAGCCCATTAGGCCCTAATGGACTTGGGGCATCCACATCTATATGAATTACGGAGCCCACGAATGGTCTGTTCGTATTTGAATGCCGCTCAGTTGTTAGAAATAACATGGTAACCAATTGAACAATTTGATGTGCAAACATATCTCGGGATCGTCATAACCATATCACTTTCTTTTTTATTTTGCAATTTATTTGTTTACCTATGTGATTTGGTGGGGCCCTTATATGACCTTGATATCGTATCTAGGATTTAGGGATTGGTTGAGAATCTATATGCCTCAAAATTGAAAAAATGAGAGACAATAATTTTATTTTTGTTTGATTGTATTATAATGTGACTATTCGAATGCAAAGTATAAGAAATTGTCTTTCATACCCCAAGGATGCTTCGGAAACCTGTTATTAGAAACTTGGGATGACCACATCACAAAAAAAGAGTCCAAAATGTAATGACTCGATGTGGGTATTGAGGGATGACAGATTGAAACACATCGCGAATCAATATTAAACTTAATAATTGAGTGTGAATTCTCCCATATAGAAAGTAGTGGTACGGTTCATAACTATACTTCGGGAAACACGGTTCACTTAGCCAACATTTGCACACTTTCTAACTATTTTCTTGAGTAATTGAACTTGACAGATTTCCGAGCGGTTGTTTTGATAATTATCCTAGTAGAGTTTTTGCATACCTAGATGAACGACCATGGATAATGAAGGTAAATGATTTTCATAGCCGAAGA
>JAJJMA010306282.1:0-13545 GCA_023529015.1 Papaver nudicaule | reverse complement strand
ATACTATTAATCAAGTGTCAACGGAGTTAGCTAAGCAGAACAAACCTTGAAAGTTCTAAACCAACAATATAAAAATATAAAACATCCAGTGTATTTTGGACCTGTAACTTACCAAAACTGTAAGCACAAGTAGAAGGAAACTTACAGATTATTTCAAATTGCTAGGTTCGCTCCAATAGGTGAGCAAAGCTCGAAGATGTGGTTCTTCCTCTAAAATATCATGAAAACTGCCTTCAACTGGTTTATCTGCATCGTCTACGTCGGCAATTAGTCTTCTGGAGGGATGCATAGGAACCCACCAATTTGGCTCTTTCAAATCCTGGGAATAAAAGACTTGGGTAGCCTGTTCAGCGAAAATCACGGGCTCGTCTGTGAATGCATTGTTTTTCTTCATTCTTGACAGATTGACCACAGGATGAATCCTTACACATCTTGACACTCCCCACATTTACCAAATTACAGTAAAACACAGTTTCTTTAATTGTACCATAGTTCAACTCTAAGATTTATTGGATTTGCCCATACCACTTGAAGTCCAGAGTGATGGGAATTTTATCAGTTTTTTTGCTCCTAAAAGTTGTCTCTGCAACCATGGTAACACCACTATCCTGGGTCCTAAGCTTTTCCTCATAAGCTTGGGAACAAAAAACAAATCCATTCACACGGTATCTTTTAATCTCCCTTACCTCGTCCGGCCCTTTTAGGTAATCCCACAAGAGACTATCCATTTTATCTTCATCTTTAAGCAGTGAAAGCGCAGAAAACCCATAAATCAGAATTAATGCAACCTAAATTATTCTGACAAGTAGGTTCTACAAGGGATACCTTTTGGGACAACCATGAAAGGAAGTCGGTTTCAAACTTGACTATGTCCACTCCATCGTCTGAATGGCCGGTGCGGTAATCCCTAAACATAAATATTTAACATACTTTTAATACCAACTCATCATCAATAGAAATTCAGTGTCCATACAAACAAAAATTATATAACAACAAATACCTGTAATAATCGTCGAGTCCCTCTGGACTATGCCCAAATATTACCCACCGACGTATCTGAACCCATTGAACAGGGCTCAACAAAAAATCCTTATCTCCAAGAATGGCACCCACATCGCTGAAATCAGAATCTTCATCCATAAAGGCAGCCCAATTGGCTTTGTGACCTCCTTCGGCTGCAGCTACGGTTTTCTCCATTGCATACCTAATAACCTCATTTAGAAGGACAACATTTACAATTAACGCTTCAACGTATCTCTTGTTATGAAGAAGGTTTTTGCAATCCTTCATTGCCCTGATTCAGCATGCACATTTAAATTTCATAACAAAACATCCAAAAAAAAATGAAAAAAATGGAAGGGATAAATTGGTAAAATTGAAAATGCACCTCTCAAGTGGGTACATCCATCGAAACCTAACCGGTCCACAAACCAAGGCTTATATCAAAAAATGAAGCCGGGAAATACTTTTCGAGCACGCACATGGCCTCTGCAATCATCCACTTAGCCTTGCTCAGATCTTCTACTTTAACGACCTTAGAGCACAACAATCTAAAATACAAACTGACTTGTTGAAGTGCAATTCGAAGGTGTTTATATCCAGGAAAGGCATGTTGAAGCAGAACAGGTAGCACGTACTCCATCAAAATATGATAGTCATGAGATTTTAAGCTCATCAACCTATCCCCACTCACATTGTTTCTCAAGTTTGAGCAAAAACCTGAAGGGAATTTCAGATTTCTGACAATCTGGCAAAAAGTTGTATTCTCTTCTTTAAACAAAACCCACACCGGGACTGTTGATATGATATTCCTAGTTTTCTTATGTTTCCACTCTCCAATGTGGATCTTTTTCTCTTTCAAGTCAACACGAAGATCCCACATCCTTTTAGCCTTAACTCCATCATCAAACAGAGTGTGATAAATGTGTTCCATGACGTTCTTTTCCGTGTGCATCACATCGATACAATGAAATATACTCAGATGCCTATATGACTTAAGTTCCCAAAAGCAACACTTCCTATTGAAAGCACCTGTTTGAAAAAATGAATTATCCCTATCAATATCACCATCCTCATCCTCAAACGCATCGTCATCATCAAACAAAGACTCATCATCAGACATGTATCTCTTTCTTTTGCCAACCTTGCGTTTTTGGGTCTTACCAGGTATGTAATGAACATCTTCCAACAAATCGAGCGACTCATCGGTTGTTAGTCTCTTTGGCGCCAACTTTCTCTCCTCTTTTTCCAATCCCAAGAATTTCTCGTCCCTAAAGTTGTGACTGCTCTTGAGGAAAATCTGATAGTTAGTGTACACTACCTTTCTAAATCCTTCGCCCATATGAGTACTTCGAGTTTTGTCTGCGCAGACAACACATCCATTGTACCCATGAACTGTTCGTCCACTTAAAATACCAAGAGAAGGCAAATCATGAATCACAAACATTAGAGTTACTTTCATGGTAAAAAACTCTTCTCTGAAAGAATCCCAAATTCGCATTCCTTTTTCGAAGAGATCTTTTAATTCATCGACAAACACCTGCATAAATACATCAATGTCTCCACTCGGTGACCTGCGACTAGGTATCAATATATTATATATCTGGAATTCAGACTTCATACACAAAGAAGGTGGAAGATTATAAACCACAGATATGACAGGCCTACAGCTCCAACCCTGATTCGACTAGCCATGGTTAAACCCATCTGTCGATATTCCAAGGTAAACATTTCTGCCTTCCGCTGCAAAAGCCGGAAATTTTTCCTTGAACCGCCGCCACTGAGGTGAATCGGCTGGATGACGCATATAACGAGAATAAACTTCTGCTCGGGCGTGCCAATCCATAAAACGAGCTATCCAAGGTATAAAAAACATTTTCACAAGTCTTGGTCCTAGAGGAAAGTATCTCAGCACTAACATAGGTTCTTTTGACTCCTGCATCACCCCAAATTTATCTTTTTACTGTCTATATCGTTTAGCTTGGCATATTCAACATTGCTGGAGATTTTTATCTATATTCCAATACATCATACAATGATTCGGACAAGCATGAATAGACTTGCATTCCATCCCCAGATCCTTAAGCATCGTCTTCGTAGTATCATAGTTTTTAGGGAAATTGTTTCCAGGAAGCCACTTTCCTAACAGAATCAACAAACTATCCATACAATGACCAGAGAATTTATATGTTTTCTTTAGATTATGCAGTTCTACGATAACACCGAGGGTTGAGATACCTTCGGATGCTGGGTGCAACTGTTGCTCTGCCAACTTTGTGTACTTAGCATAACGCTTCCCCATATCCGGCTCTTGTCCTTCACAAACTACTTGCTCATAAGGGTCAGCATGAGGACCAAAGTTGGCATTAGCAATTGAAATCAGGCATCTTGTCTACTACAACATTCTCCTTCACCACAAGACGACTATTTGAACTCTGACCAACCAAATCCTCACCATGCAAGTACCAAGTGGTGTACGTCCTCAAGATACCCATCTCGTACAGATGTCTCTCAACAACTTTCCATGGATGTGGATTCTCATTAGCACACTTCTTACATGGGCAAGCACAACTAAATTGATTCCCATTTTCTTTTGCAAAATTTGATGAACTCTCTAACCCCCTCTCGATATTTTGGCTTGAATAGGTCTGCTTCAAACATCCGATCTTTATTCCCCGTCTCCGACATCCTACCTAGTACCGGAATGAAATATGCTTCATGTTACGAAGTTCATCAACTAAAGATACAAATACTAACAATCATAAACTTTCACATACAAACCACGCATACAAATCAGGAAAAATCTATAACCAAATACAGATCTGAAAAGATGTAGATACTCATACTCTAAGTTTAAATCAGGGAAATATGTAATTGTTGGATGAATTCAGTTATTCAATTGATGTTCAAATTTTTCAAATTAACATAAATAAATGTACCAAACAAGGTTGAAATGGATGAAGCTTAAATCAGTGAAATACCTAATTGCTGAATGAACTGAGATTCAAATTACCAATCTTAATCAATAACTCTATGAGAAATCTATTTGATATATAAACTAATATCAAATCGAGGTTCACATAAAAATTAACTGATTAACTGATGTTGATGATGTTTTCTCAAGCTGAAACTCAGACTCAAACGAAGGATTATCCGCTGAAAAACAAGGGAAGGGAATTGAATATTGGGCGATGAAATCCGTGGAGGTGAAGACGAATATAAGTTATGTCTCAACTGTTTTCAGCTAGAAACATTAACTTCTTTCTCTACCCTATCACCAAAACTCGGACAAAACAAATGAAGAGATAAGTGAATTAATTTTCAGTGATTTTCCTTTATTGTTTTCTGATTTTCAAAATTTATCTCATATGTTATTTCAACAGAATTTCGTTGAGATAAAAAACAGGTTATGTTACGCTGCTGGGATTGAAATTTCATCAGACCAAAAGTTGGGCGGGGAAAAGAAAAGTCGAGGCTAACTTAGGAAGTTCACCAAAATATCGAGGGTAGGCGGGTAATTGCACCATCAAAAACACGGAGCACTGTAACATATCGCATTTTCAGTAACCATTTAAGACGTTACGAGCTTCCCAACAACGTATATGCGTTGTTGAAATGCAATCCGTGACTAATGGCTATGTTGGTAAAAGCTGAATTCGTGTAGTGTTTAGTTAAGAATCTTAAAGACTAGTAGTTAGTAGTGCTAGTAGTAGTCTGCTAAGAACTCTTCTTTTAAGAGTGGTACATTTGTGCTAGACTCAAGTAGTACTAGACTTTTTTTTTTTCACTGTAATGTTTATGTAACTTGGGTTGTGTTTCAATGTTTTCAATGTTTTCAATGTTTGTGTTTTGAAATTGATAGGTCAAAAACTAACAGGTTAACACTAGCATCTACTGTTTTCAATATTTTTCACTGTAATGTTTATGTAACTTGACAGATTAACACTAGCATCTAGTTTTACACTATCATTGGTTAAAGAAATTTGCTTGTCAATTTTGTGAAACTGACAAGAAATTTCAGATGGGTTAATTTGAGCCATTAGATTTTGAAGTGAATTTTAGTCGTAAGATTTCATAAGATTTCAATATATAAAGTCTGTGAAACCTAACCTAATTTCATTTCAGATCTAAATGCAACAGCTGAGCTTCTCCTCTTTCTGTAAGTTTCCTTTTCTCTTCCCTTTCAAGTTTGATTTTAGTATCTTTTTCTTGACCTTGAGTTGATACTCGATTTATTTATATTTGAAGAAGAAGACTAAGAAAAAGAAGCAACATGCAACAACAGGTGACTCGATTTGATTTGTATTATTTGATACTCGATTTTATTTATATTTGAAGAAGAAGACTAAGAAAAAAAAGCAACATGCAACAACAGGTAACTCGATTTGATTTGTATGTTTTGATTTTTGTGTTTTGTAAAACTTTGATCTTTTCATGTTTGAATCTTTTCCATGATTTGATTTGTATGTTTTGATGCAGGCTATGGAAAACGCAGCAACACCTAGTAGGGAACATGCTAACTTATGAGATCACTTCAAAAGGGAAGATCCACCTTCAACATATGCAAAGTGTATCCACTGTCAAATGAGGTTTGTTGCTGACCCTAGGAGAAATAGAAGCTCTCTTTTGTATTCCCATCCAAGGAATTGCAGAAGGTACGAAGATGAGAAATTGAGAATCAAGAAGGGAATTACATTTGCATAAGTTTGATTTTGAATTAGTATTAATTGGGCCAACCGACAAGAGGGCCCGAAGGGAGGGATGACCTTATATGATCACTATGGATGCTAAATTGTAGTTGCTTGCAACGGTGTTTTTAAGATTTTGAACAGCTCAATTGAATGAGAAAATTTTGTTGTTTTCCAAAATTGATTTGACAATTAAAGAGTGATATCCCCCAACTTTTCTTATATAACATCAAGTCAACCAAAAATCCGATAGGTTGGACGTTATTCGAGCCGGAAAACGGCCTAAAAAGCGTGGTGTAAACTATACGTCGACGTGTTTTTTTTTCCCTTCCAATTTGATCATATTGTATGAGATTTGACCATTCTTTTCCAAAATTGATTTCAAAACTGAATATAATAGGTCTCCAATTACTGTTAGACCCCATCAACTCGATAAAAGAACCCTATTTTCAATTCCAATTGGAATCAAAATAAAAGAATAATCAATTAAGAACATTTGTATGCGTTGCAAATCTTTTTTGCTCTTCGGTCGGTCCTTCATCGTGATTTTGAGCAGCCATCTAGTTATCATATGTTTTGTTATGTTGATCCATCTTAATGTCTGTCAGAACTTAGAAGACTTGGAATCATCATGTATGAACTAAAGTTAATGAAATAAGTGCAATTATTTATCCGTTAAAAAAGATTCCTTAACAGATTTGCAAAACTGACAGATCTTTAAAACTGTCGGCTTTAACCATAAACGACCCATAATACCGACTCGGTACGGTTTTAAAATCCAACCGAAAATGAATGGTTATGGACCTATGGTGCAAAGATTGAAAAATCGAACATTATGGTGATGGTGATGGTTGGGCTATAATCGAGCCGAAGTGGTTAATTATACGTTTTCTAGACTATCAGGAAGTTGCTGACAGCGTTAAACATGAGTTTGGTAGAGTGAAGCGGGGTGGGGAATGATAATGATAATAATAATTATATAGCTTACATGGAAGGGTAAAGAAGGTAAAAAAAAAAGGGGGTAAAGGTAAAAAGGCAGATTTAAATAGAAGACCTTTGGGCCTTTGGCTCTTTGGTCACGATGAGAAGGTGATTCTGGTCTTCGGAAGAACTTGAGTAGTTGAATGTGTTTCCTACGTGGACCAAAAGGGTTCTTATCAAATCCAACTCATTACCAACCACTGTATATAAACATTACATGAAACAACAACAACAATGTCGAAACGTCGACGATCGACGACCAATCAGTGTAATAAAATGAAATACGAAATGTGTATTAAACAAATGAAACCATGCATTAGATTTGTTTTTCACAAGTGGTGGTGGTCAAGTTGTTTGTTGATGGCACAATCCTAATGAGTGAACACGGATATTCAATGTCTAATTACATTGCAAATGGAAGACTGGTATTGCAAAGTACAATGATTAAGACATTTTTTTTTTTTTTTTGATGAAGATTAAGACAACATTGAGTTGTTCTTTTGTTAAACTAGAACGCATTCCACGTGCTACGCACGTGCTCCAACTTTTTAAACCCCACCCTAAACTCTGCCTTACCTCTGCCACTTTTCACCCCATCCGCCCCACAAACTCTTTCCCCTTAGACCCACCATCTAGAAAAGTCTCCACCTTTTGAAGGTTAAATTAATAAATGTAACAAACATACATATATGCCCTCAATAAATTTTCTCCTAACTAACCCTTTTATATTTTGATAGGGGTAAATTTGGAAACTGAAATATACAGCTTCACTCTACTGTTCACCAGGGGAGTTCTCTTTTTATAATAGAATAGATGTTTTCTTCTTTAATTTCCACTTCTAATCTCACTGTTTTAGCAGATAAGTTCATATAATTCAATGTTTTTTTTTTAATAGCAAACGATCAAAGTTTGAATAATCAAGAAAAACGGACACATTTTTAGCAAGTAGTTGTGCTTATCGATATGTAAAGGACTCGTTCTTGGATGTACAACCATTTGTTACTTATTTTCATTTTAATGAAAACCAAAGAGAAATGAAAATCATATCAAGTCAGTATCAATGGATGTAAATGAGTATTATCCAAGCTGATGTTGCTGAACGTTTTCGATACGTGACTGCTCAGTGCTCGGTATCACACATTACATACGAAATGCATATTGAATCACGAAACCCATATCTTAGATATGACTTTGATAAGTGGTGGTGGTCAAGTTGTTAGCCATCATTTATTTCTTTAAGCTACTGGCATCAAGAAATTAATTATTGTCTCTGTTTTTTTTAGTAGATAAATAGGGATTAGTCCTGGAAAAACAACATCTAGTAATTCGTCCTGTCAATACGAGGAAAAGAGTTTAACAAAGAATTTAACTCCCTTCCCCCCATGACTGACAAGATTGTGAAAAAAGAAAATATATAGCTAAGCTATCAGCGTGAAGGTTGACTTAGGAACTAAAGAAACTAAATTAATACTGCATGACAGTAACACTAACAGTAACACCCCGCATACTTACGGGTAAGTTTGAATTGGTGTAGCATGATCCACAACTCTGTAGAGATTTTTCTTCTTCAAACAATCTAATTGAACCCTCCCCCACAAGGAGAGTTGTCATGAGACCAAAGTTGATCCACTTCTTTCGCACGGCGTGTGGAAATTAAACTCGCCGGAAAGACCGTACAAGAGCTTCCACCGGCCAGGACAAAACAGATCAAAGTTGGGGTAATCCATCTCCAACGGATGATCATCACCAACCTTATACACACCATTAACACTACCGACTAAACCTAACAAACAAGGAAAAATTACACGAAACACATGAAATAAAATAAAGCCGAAAGCAGATGAGGAAAAATATCTGCTCTGAGATGCCTGAAATGGTACAGTCACAGAGACTTGCTTGGAGATCATTACTGAAAGCAGAAGTATGCACTGAAACCTTCTTTGCATCATACCAAAAGTTATATATCGCCATAGGATATAAAACCAGTGATTTTTACCGTACGTTCTATAACTCCAGAGGATGTAAAACAAGAACTTTCTCCAACTTTGAGCATCTTCAAATTACCCAAAGGTCAACCAATCATTCTTCTGTCTCACACCAGAATATGAAATGAAGAGAAAGAAATCCTTTCAAGTTGTCGGCCCAAGAACAAAAGCCCACCATAAAACCCCTGCATCCAAAAATGGGCTTGAATGCCACAGCTAGGCAGACCCGTAACCCTATCCCAAATAAGAAGACTCGACCTACAAAGCCCAGGACCCACAGAGGAACTCCAGCTGTGGTTTAGGTTACATGAAACTTCTTGGAAAACTACCGAAGAACTGTTATAGGTGGTCGGCAACAAAAGCACATCGCCAGAAAAACTTAGATGGCCAAATAAACAAGAGAGAATGTCCTCGTCCTCATAAGGAAGATGAGAAACATCCGAGAGTATGAGTTTCTCAAATAAGTGACAAGGTTGATCAATCTCCATGATCAATAAAGAACAGAAAAACCAAAAAAAAAGACGATGATGAAATTATAACTCAAGGATTTAAAATAAATACTGCCCTATTTGACTCACCATCTTTCCTCTAAGATTCACCCCCGATTGTTAAAAAATGATCTGATTGTCAAAAGACTGTCACAACAGATCAAACTCCAAGCTCAAAAGAGAGAACACCGGACCCAGAAACCACAGTGGCAATACAACAAACATGTGATATTCGAAGTAAAAACCCACCACCATAGAAGCAATCTCAGAGAGAAGATATAAAATACTTGATGGAACTAATAATCACAACACCAGAAACAGAAGAACCAGAATCCAGAGGACAAGAATCACAAAGAACCGGAATCCAAAGAACACAATCACAAAACACCCTAATCAAGAAGAAAAAACTGAACACAAGAGTATTAGAATCACCTGGTAAAAGGATATCTCTGCAATCTAGGGAAATTTTGGGATTTTCCTAGATGGTGCTACATATGTGTAGCACCAAGTAGGGATACATATACGAGGCGGGGACTCAGTATCCGCAGGGCGGAAACTCAGTTTTCGCATTATACTTTCCGCAGATTCTCAGTTTCCGCATTCAAACCCTGCGGGAACTCAGTTTCCGCATCCTAAATATATACGTTTGACCTTTTTATTTTCAAACTCCCTCTACACTTCACATCTAAGTCATCCATCTCCCCAGTTTTTCTTGACCGTCAGTCCCCAACGGCTCTTTTTTCAAAATTCAAAAAAACTAGCCGTTTGGATTTCTTCTATATAAGAGATATCTTCTTCTTTGACCAGTTCATCCTAATCAATCTTGTTGCAATTGATTCTTTCTTTCTCTCTTCAAATTTTCAAATTTCTTAAAAAAAAAACAATATGGTGAGGAATTTCACTACAGAAGAAGATCTTGCTATTACTAACTGTTTTATTTTCGTATCAACTGATGAAAGCGTTGGTGCTGGACAAAATGGATCTCAATTTTGGGGACGTGTTTTTAATTTGTTAAGAGATCTACAGGAAATCCTAATGGAAGAAATGATCGTTTGATTCAAAATCGATGACAAAACCACATTCGAAGAGAAGTTATGGAGTATGTGGGAATTCTTTGCAAAACAGAAGTGGCGCATCACATGAAGACTTGGTAAGTTTTTAAATTATCGTAATAACAATTTTGCTACTACTCTTATCTTTTAGGTTCGAGAAGCTCGAGATCAATATTTGCATGTCAAAGGTATTCCATTCAAGTATGATGAGGGCTACAAAATTTTAAGAAAAAATCTTCCCGAATACGATTATGAATTAACAATGGAGCAAAACATGGTGATCCTAGCCAAAATGATTATGCGCCCGGTGAAGAAGTTGATGGTGTCGAAGTTCTAGATAATGGCCAACGTCGTTGGAGGTACAAGGAGATGGCAAGACCAATAGGAACCAAAAGGGCTAAAAGAGAAGAAAGTGCAATAAAAGATCGGGAGGCGGGAATCGTTAGGAAAGACAAAAGAGGTGCAAGTTCTTCAATACCTATAAAGGTAGAAGAAGAGGAGAGTATTGACATTGATCAACAACAGCAATCACTCATGGTGTATTTCATGAAGATGCAACAAAGAAAAGAGGAGAACAAAATCAACTTTCAACAAGCCGCATTTGTGAACCTTGTAGAAAGCAATAAAAGGGAGTTTTATCAATCTCAAGAGGAAGAAGAGAGAATCATAATAGATATGGATGTTGCTAACATGGATCTGACTCAACAACAATATTATCAAGAACAAAAATGAAGAATTTTGAAGAAAATGGGAAAGAGAGTTGGAGTCCAAACCATTTATGATTCAGACAATGACGAAGTAATCAACCTTGATTAGACGAACTAGTTTCAAATTCTCATGTAGTTTTTTAAGTGCTCTTTCACTGTGTTTTGAAGTTTGTGTTTGAAGTTTTAGTTTTAGTTTCAAGGGTTATTTTGCGTTTCCTCCCCTGTAAAGATTGGTATTTTGCGTTACCTCCCCAAAAAAATTGAAATTAGAGATACCTCCCGTAGTTACGTTATCTGCGTAGGTGTCAGTTATATTACACTTAGGCAGTGCATGCGTGGCAGTCACTTTTGAAAATAGCCAAACTACCCTTTCATATAAAAAATACTGTCGACATGTGTTTGCATCTCTCCATCTCTAAAAATTAATCTGACGGTGCTAAACCAAGGTTTTACATCGTCATCTTCTTCACCACTTACACCAGAGAAAACCGTGCAAAGTTGCAGGTGCCCACGGTTAATGGTGATTTATTTCGAAGGAAAAATGGCTGTTTTGATGTCCATGAACTAGATTTCTGCAGGTGTGGCGATAGTACCAATTCATAACAGTTTTGCCATTCAGGTTCAAATGAAAAAAAATCATGGGTTTAACTAATTCTCGAGCCACCACCACAGTTAATTAGAGACCGAAAATCGTCGTCCTCCAACAATTAAAGCAACAACTAATTTGCAAAAGTCATACATTTCCATTAGATTCAATGACCATGCTTCAACCTCAGCACCACCGTGGCGCGAACCACCATTAAAATACCCACAATTAGATTTTTTGACAAATTATGATTTATGCAATACTAGGCAAAAAAATTCATCATTAAAATCAAGAAACAATTGAATTTCACAATTAGAGAAACCCAGATAACCTTATGCTTCACTTCATCCCATCAGACACAACAAGAACAATTTCTTCAGTACCAATCAGGAGAAACACAAAATTGAAAAACCCAAATGAAAAGTTGAAAGATTTAATGAAAATAATATAAACCCAAATCATTGTTTGCAGGCTTAATTGCACATAGGTGTTACACAGAGGTGTTATCCACCATTAATGGTGGTCTATTCCTTTTACAACTCGAGGTAAAGAGATAAAGATCAGATTGTTAATATTTAAGTTTACCTTTTGAATTAATTTCTATGAATTAGTTACGACATCGATGGAGGAACTAATGGGTTGGATAATGGTTTATTAACGAATTTTGGTTTTGATCATAAGAAATTGAGATCAACATTTTTATTTCAAAGGAAAACAGAAATTTCCCTTTGAGGTCGGCCGGAGATTTAGGTGTTTTTATCTAAGGATTTTGTTTTCTTATTTGAGGTTATTTTTAGGTTTTCAATATGACATGTGTCAAATTTGTCGACGTGTATGTTCCCGCTGACTATGATAACGACCACCTAGGCAGATAACGTAACCACGGGAGGTATCTCTAATTTCAATCTTTTTGGGAGGTAACGCAAAATACCAATCTTTACAGGGGAGGAAATGCAAAATACCCCTAGTTTCAATTTTTTAGTTTGATGTAACTTGATTTGGTTTAATGAATGAAAAAGTGATTTAAGAAAAAAATACTCTAATTTGTTGTTTTACACTTCAAAGTTGAACTTGATTTGCTTAAAATATTAAACTGGAACAATAGAGCAATTTGTGTGAACAATTAGAGAATTTTGTGTTTGAACAATGGATCATTTTGGATTTGAACAATGAAACATTTTAGCAAATGATCTAAGGAGCAAATTCTCCTGTCTAGAAACCAATTCTTTATGAAGACTCAGTTTCCGCAGCCTGCGAAGACTCAGTTTCCGCAAAAAATGAATGGTTGGATTTGTTGATCCGGCAATGGCTAGTTGTTTACAGCCTTTATATTTGTTGATACTAATTTTACCATATCACACAAACATATAAATAAAGATTAAAAGGGTTTGAATTGAAACTAAACGCGGATCCTCATCCTTATTTGTTTCCTAAGAGTGGAACAATGAATCCTAGGAACTCATTGGAAACTACTTCTACATGAAATACAATGAAGAACAACACAATGTGGATCAACGTCAAAGCGCTTCATTTCCACAGACAGACAACGTGTTCATACTATTGAAATCAATCAGTAATATATATATATAAAGACTTTTCTAGATAATATATAGTTCGGTCTATTACAGTCTTGGAGTTAGATGATATACAGAGCAATCCAAAGTATTGCTACTCATTAGAATGACTCTCACTATATTTCCTCCTCCTCTGTAATTTTTGTCGACCCCCTCCTTCTCAGTGGAGAGGGGTATTTATAGCAGATTCTGGAGATAACTCCTCTTTGTTGTCCTTGGTTTCTTCTATTATTTGATGGTCTTTGTCGACAGCTGATCCCTGTGCACCGCCTTCATTATCCATTCCTATGCTGACACCTCTCATTTGGGATATATGAAAATGAGGGGATAGCGAGATACACCTGTAAAGACGAGGGTACCGAGTACACCACCAATCTTTTATTTTAGTCCACCTATAAGTCAAACCTTGACCGGTTCCTGTAATCAAGAACTCAAGAACAAGATCTCTTTCAGATCTGATTGATTCACAGAAGGGAGTCAATACA